>JABASM010000801.1:0-18624 GCA_019776545.1 Brachystomella parvula | reverse complement strand
AAATCGGCTTAAGAATTTGACTCAAGAGGCCAAAAGGTTTTTCGTCAAAAGTCATGCATTTTAACGAAAAACCCTATGGCCTTCAATCGAAAAGTCCCTAGTGTGGTGAGCAACTGGCTCTTAAGTTGCACCAAATACCTCCAAGACCTCCGCCGTCACGAGTTCTCAACCCCATATTTCTTTATGAAACTACTATGCGCGGTTTCCGCGAGATGAGTTCGGAAGGTGAATTCTGGCATAAGCATGTAAAGGTGGTAACCATACCCATTTACATTACCATCTAATCTTCGTTATCTAAAGGTAGGGTTAGGGCAGCAGAAGCAAAGGTCGGTGTGCCAGAAAAGATTGAATATATTGAAATTTAAAAGAGCGACGCACGTGGGATTATGGTTGCAGCGTAAAATCTTCATCCATAGGAAATAAAATTTTTCTTCTGCTGCCGAAATTTTTTTTTCATTTATTTGCAACGGACCTCGGTACATTAACGTTAGGAAAGTGATCCCATACAACTTCAAAATAAAATATGCGGTCTTAACTCAGTTTGCTACGTAGAATCTATTGTTGAAGGTCATTTTTCCATATTCGAATTGGTTTGACCTCAGGAGGTCACTAAAGGTCAACCCCTCGACCTCGCGGAACTGGAAAATCGATACGGCAATCGAAAGTTCTGCATTACATGACTAAAAAAACATGCTACATTTCAGCTTTTCAGCGCACGAAATGGCCGCCAGAGGTCACCTAACGTTCAGTGTGGGATTTGGCGTCCCTTAGCGGCCATGTTGTAAGTCAAAAGGGTCAAGTGTAGTATTTGTTAGAATCAGGGAAAGAGTATTCGGTTTACGTGTTGCTTGTCCAGATCCGCCAGATCAACGGGCTGACCTTTAGTGACCTCCTGAGGTCAAACCAATTCGAATTTGGAAAAATGACCATCACCAATCGATTCTATGCTAAAAAATTGAGTAAACAAAAACTTCCTTTTAAAATTTTATGGAATACTTTCCTAATGTTAATATACAGAGGTCCTTTAAAAAAACAAGTGCGAAACTCTTTCAGCTCCAATTTCGGTCCTCGCGTATCCGAAATGAAATGCTACACATTCAAAGGACGGGTTCTACTGTTCACCGCTATTTACCGTTGTATTCAACTGCTTACCTCCACAAATAGATCAAAAACTAAAATATTTGGCTTTAGCAAGTTCGCAAACTTCTAGTTCAAGTATCTCTAGAGTGAAAAACTAGCTTTTATTAATTTTCTGTCTTGAATCCTGATGGAAACCTCAAACCTGTTCACGATTTCTGGACATTTCTAAATGATAATGAATAAAGAATCATTGTAGGTATACTGTAACGAATCTCGCATTGGCGTCTCAACAGGATTATGAGCTACTGTACTTACAATGGAAGTAAAATTACTTTCTCATATTCGAAGAATCATTCAAAATGTATTCAAAATGCAAAATATTACGACATTAGCCTCAAGTGTATTTTTTTTTTTATAAATTATTGCTTTCTGGAATTCCGAAACTGGCTCAGAAAGAGCTTGAGCTGGAAATGAAACAAACTAAGATGCTGTACCTGTAAATACTTTTAATGGCTCAAATTCTACTGTGGGAATAATTCTTAAGGGCTGCTTAATTGGCAGGTTTTAGACAAATTCCAAATTTGAACGGATGGAAGGCAAATTCGATATTCGAAGCTGGAAGCTTCTTCTTCTATCAGACGAGGATTTCAGTGGAGGCCTTGAATTTTTGATACCTTTAGAATAGCATGTATGGCAAGCTGAAATTCTGGAAATCTTGTTTATTACCATGAAATCCACTTGGTAAAGTAGGGTTATAACTTGCAAACTGCACAGATCTTTCCAGGAAACTCCGCCTGCCTTTGAATTCTTTTAATGCTGGGTTGCTATTCAAATTTTTATACAGTGGTCTGAATGAGTACACTACCAAGTCCACGGGACCGTCAGAACCGGTTGCAGCAATCCAGAGTTTGCGATTAAGCGAAGTAATTTGTACAGGAGAGCATTGGATTTAGGCCGAAGCAATTGGTTGCCATTATCGCAGAACTGCTATTATCGGAACTGCTACTTCACCCAAACCACTGCATCTTTATTTTTCACCACTTCTAACAATTAAACAAACTAGTAGTAAAAGTCTTTAGCTAGCTAACAAACCCTAAAATCTTGTTAGGAGCCTACAACATTGAGGCAAGATCCAACCGTCGTCGGATTTTCACAAATTTTCTTCCCATATCAAGTTGGTCTGCCTTTTATACATATAACTGAAAAACTTTTTGTTTTGTGGACTGACGGACGCATAACGGACAGAGCAGTAATACGGACCTCGTCGATTAATACAGTAGGCGATGCTAAAACATCACAGCATAAGCATTCGGTCTTCTTTGGTCCCAGTTCAAACTTGGAATGAGCCAATGATGAGATAAAACGGAAACGGATTTTGCAACAAACCCTGTAAAACAGCGTCTTTTGACTGACCATTTTTTAGTTTTATTTCTTCAAGCAACAAATCAAGGGATAAAGGAATGGATTTACCAAACTTACCTCTTCCTCTTCTCAGACCTTGGAAGTGGACACGAGTGACTTCAGACGGCTTATTTTCAAACAATTCATTTGCTTTACAAAGGAGTACGCAAGTCACCATCCGAAATAAGATCGTCCAATGAAATTGAATGAAAATCGGCAGGTAGCTAGCCCAGACCCAAACCTCCAATTTTGGCACGGGACGGAAGGGCAGTGACCTTAAGTGACATTTACAGCTCACCAAAGGTCAGTCACTTGACTTCATGGATCCGGACAAATGATACATCAATCGAAAGGGCTCGGCATTCTGATTCCAAAAATATGTCACACTTGACCCTTTTAACCTAAATCATGACCGCCAGAGGTAATTAAATAAACTTTTGCGACCTCTAGGGGTCATGCTGAATGATGTACTGCTTGTTCATGACCTTAATCACCCTCAAAGGTCACAAAAGGTCAATGCTCCGCTTCCGTCCCGTTATATAGTTGGATGTTCTGGCCTGGGCTAGCTATCTGCCAATGAATTTCAGGATTTGAGGATATTATTTCGTCTTGTGACCTGTGTACTCTTTTCTTGCTTCCGGATTCCTCCGTACCTGTATCCTTGCACAATTTCCGTGTTTATGTCTGTTACGCCTATAAAAACGCTTTGTGGTTATACTCGATGAAGCGACAGCAAAAAAAAAACTCTTCAAATTGAGCTTAGAGTAAAATTAAATCTTAAAAAGCGTTGATTAGTTTTCATTTTCCAATGCGGCGTGCAGCGTGCTACGTGGGGAAACTGGGAAACGCAAGTGCCATCTAACTATTGAAAACGAGGGCTCAGTGGAAGCAATGGCGGTAAAACTGCGGTTTCAAATTCACGTGTAAAACCAAACGAGAAAACTGACAAAATTTTAGAAGAATCAGTGCTGTCAGTCTAACACTTAGTCTCATTTTTTAGAAAAATAAAGAACTGTAAAAATGGTGAGAAAGTTGAAATTCCATGAGCAGAAGTTGCTGAAGAAGGTGGATTTTATAAACTGGGAAGCCGATAATAACCTTCATGAAGTAAAGGTAATGAGGAAGTATCACATTCAGAAGCGAGAAGATTATACGAAGTAAGTATAAAACGAATTAGAAACAAGTCAGCTATAATTAACTGAACGTTTGAATTTTTTTCTATTCCAAGGTATAATAAGTTGTCGAGAGAAGTTCGAGAACTATGTCGTAAAATCAAGGAGTTAAATCCGAAGAACCCGTTCAGAGTAGAAGCAGGTGCTCAGCTGTTAGAGAAATTGTGAGTTCGGTTGATATTTTCTTCTATTAATTTTACGTTAGAACGAATAACTGACTGTGACTGTTTAAATTTAGATACCAAATGGGATTGATTCCAACGCGACAGTCACTGGAGTTATGTGACGGTGTTTCCGCTTCAAGTTTCTGCCGTCGTCGCCTCCCTGTTCTAATGGTCAGGAGTAAGATGGCCCAGTCAATCAAAGACGCTGTTAAATTTGTGGAGCAGGGTCACGTCCGTGTTGGGATTGACGTAGTTAAGGACCCAGCGTTTCTGGTTACCAGGTATGCTTCGGACTTGCATTTACGGTTATTCCTGTCTCGTTGTCGTTATTTTATTCGAAATCAAAATTATGCTTTTCTCATAAATGTAGGAACATGGAGGACTTCGTAACATGGGTTAACACATCAGCTATTAGGAAACATGTGTTAGAATACAACGCTGTGGTAAGAATGATCTTAGGATTTGACTTTGAAATATTGTATACTTAGAACGCATTGTTTCTTGCAGCGAGATGACTATGACATGCTGTAGAAGCCAGGCTAAAACCCTCCCAACGGACCTCCCAGCGTTAACGGATCTCTTTCACGGTTCTAATATATTTTTTAATATTTTGAACATTAAATCTATTGTTAGTCGCATTTGATGTTACTGAGAATAGGACAAGTTAGCTCTTTGGACGAGCCAAGTCTTTGGATGAGCTAGCAATCGTGCTCTTTCCATCATTTAGAAAAGTTGGAGCTGGTAGACATATCGGAGTAAAATTTTAGATTCTTGAAGATGACTTCCATGTTACTCCTTGTTAAAAGGATGATGATGATTGGACGGTCATCATCGTGCCAGTTACCCCCAACCACCGTGGTCAGTTAATAAGGACACCAGCAGAATTTTTATGAATTCTCTTTGAATCGATCCTTCTTCCCTCATTCTCAAAATTGGTACTCGTAACAGAGGGTTTAGATTCCTCTAAGGAGCAAGCAAAAAGTTTCAATAAGACAAGGGAAAAAATTGAAAGTGAAGAAAGTTGATGGAGAAGAAAAGAAAAGGCGATGAGGAGAAAAAGTGAAAGTGAGGATGATGGCATTTAATTTTGATGACTCTGTTTTCTTGGTTTTCCTCCAAAATCCCTTTCTATTCTATAAAACTCCAAAATGTTTTTGATCAAGAACTTTTCTCCCCTTCGATGCACTGCAGTAGTAGTGGTAGGCAGTACTGGAGAAAAGAAAACTGAAACTAGAGATCAGCCGAGAAAAGTGCAAGCGTTGGTCTGAAGGCGAGGAGATAGAAAGCCTAGTACCTCTGGGAACAGGATCCTCTTCATCGCTCATTCAGGAAGCGTTGAAACTTTTCACTTTTTGCAATGAGATGACGATTGGGTGAAAAAAAAGCTTGTCTGAATTCCAGTCAGTCCCGACTAAAGAAAGTGATCTTTTACTCCTTTCACTCTCTGTCGGTGAATTTCTACTTTTTAAGAACTTTGACGAGGAGGACTTGATCATTTTATTGCCTTTATGGGTTCTTGATAGACCATAAAGTGCTTCTGTACACATTTTCAAGTCTACCTACCCCCCTCCCCCCTGACTGCATTGACTTCGTAAGAAAGTTAAAGTAGAGAGTTCATAATTGAATCAGAGTACTTTACTCGTTTCTTCAACAAAAAACAATCCCTTTGATTTCTAATTTAGAGTACTCTTTTGACCCAATTCATCTAAATCACCCTGATCCCTGCCTAACACGCCCAACGCCTCAAGGAAAGCAAGAGACAAACCTGTGGCAGCGTTCTGCCAAAAAAAAATTCGTAAAAATTCTTCAAAAGCTCTCCTAAGCCTCTTTTATCTTCTCCTTCTGCTGTTAAAGTAATAAGGACTCAACAGCTCGGAATTTTAAAATGAATCTCAGAAGAAAAAAATTTTGAAGAGGGAATCCTTTAGCTTTTCTCCAGTCTTTCCCCTGTAATTTGCTCTCCAAGTATCGGTAGTCCGAACTCATCCACTGTAAGTCCGTTCTGAAAGTTGACAACGCTTTTAGTCGTTAGTCATAAATGAGAAAATTAGGAAGCGAATTATTTTTCTCACAGCCGAGCCTTTTGATTCTGCGGACGGGGCTGAGCGATTTCTCCCCTGCCCCTTGCCACTGCTTGATGAAAGATCTAAAGGGTCCTGTGTGGCTGCATCAAGGTAGGACTTATCCGTGTCCGCAACAATTTCATCACCAAGGGCATCCAACTCAGCCTCCAGCGTCTCCTCGTCAATTTCCGGAACAGCAGAATTAGTGGAGCGGCAGAGTGCTTCTTGAATCCCTTCAGAAATCTCAAGTACGTCCTCAATTTTGTCTTGAAGGGCCTGCAGACAATGAGTTTAGTCTCCTACGAGGCTTCAATCCAAAATCCCTTACATCAATTTCATTCAAATCAATTTTCTTGTAGACTCTTCCTATTTCCTTGACTGTTTTCTTCATTGCTGTCACAATTTGCTGGTTCGTAGCTGCAGTTTGAATTGCTGAGGTCGCACTCTCCATTGTGAAGGACTGTTGATGAAGGTTCCCTACAAGGACCTCGTACCTATAAAAAATCATTGGAAGAAAAAAATATGAAGTAACTAGTTAATAACGTTCTCTACTGTTTTTTCCTCCGCAGTATTGTCTGTGCTTTCTCTCTGAGTGCATTTATACCAGGACCCCCTGGACGACATTTCTTCATCTGCTCCCGAAGTTTAATCAAATCCGCATCGCATTGATTGATTTTAAACTGTATGTTCTCGGCCTTACGATCCACCTTAATTTAAAAAGAAATATGAATAGGGTATTCAAATGGGAAAAAATAAGGAAATTTTACTATCTCAATTGTGTCTGAAATTGAGGGTGGAGGAGGCGGTGGTTTCCCTATACCAATGATTCGCTTCATCTTTTATGCTTAGGAGGTGTGAAAAAACTTTGAAGAAGGAAGCTGATAATCATTACATGTTTAGCTCGTACACGCTCGAGCAAAAAAAATATTTACGGTACCGAAATACCGGATTGTTGAGTACTGTGGATAGTTTCAGTGAAAACAAATTCAAATGAAGAGTTTTGTAAGATGAGACCCTACGCCTGGTTTTAGGTTGATTGCGAAGGATCCTCGTTGAGTAATTGAATTCCTAGAGAATTTTAAGCATCTTCAAAAGTCAGGGCTTTACATGTAACCTGTGTACGTGGTTTACGTTGAGGAGGATTGAGCTGAGGATTGAGGTAAATTCGCCGGAAGGGATGTGGAGAAAGTTTTGTTTTCTCTCAGGTTGGAGAGAAAGAGGCTCCTGCGGTTGGCAGGACAACAAATTCATAAATAAAACCTGCTTGGAGTGATGAACTACTAAAGATTGAAAGGAAAGTATAAGAAGGATTTTCTTCCTCGTAGTTTCTTAACCTGTTGCTGAAGAGTATAGGACATCTCGGTCATAAGTATCTTTGTTTTGTTTGTTTGCATCTAAAAAAAGACTGGGGAACATATATAGGTTTGATCAAGAAATTGAGGTAAGGAGATATGAGGGAAAGTTCAAGTGGACGAGTGAAAGCCCTTGAGAGAAAGTTAAGAAGATGGAAAATGGGAAACCTCGAAATCCTTTCGTTTCTGAGGGGATCTCCACTCGAAAGGCTTCTAAAAAAAACTCTCTCATTCCATCTCCAATCTTAATCAGCTAAGATAGGAAAAAAATTGCATTAAACTGAGACTCCTCTCGGGAATTTTGCTGAGAGAAAGTGGATTCGAGAAATAAGAGAGAGAGAGAGAGAAGAAAACTGTTGTTTGTAGGAAAGAATCCTCAACTTGCCCTAGTCGCCTTCCTCGAAGTATATCAGCCGAGGAAGACGAGAAAAAAGGGAAAGTAAGTGAAACAAATTCCCTTTTTGTCTTTGAATTTTTACGAAAACAAGAAAACACTCTTTTCTTTCATTTAACTCTTTCATTTAAACAAATTATTAAATTCCATTTTCTTAGCTATTCTAACGCCAAACCTTTCTTGAAACTTTAAGCAGCGAATAGAGCTCAGAACTTACGCTCAAAAAAGTTTCTTTTTAGGTTTTTTTTTCTTATCTTATTTAAAGTGGCTTTTTATCAAAAGCCGTTGAATAGCTGCGGAAAATGCCCGTAATAAAATTTTTAATCATCTTTCCCTCATTGTCATTTTCTCGTTGGCTTAAAACAGATAATAGATTTTTTTTTTAAATAAAGGTATATTTTGCTTCCAGAATGTTAGGTGAGAGGTAGAAAATTATCCTCACGGGTGTAAGATAATCAAAAATGATCATGTGAGAAGGCGGGGGTATCGGAAACTTTTTCAGCTCTTCATTTCCATCTTTTAGGATTTCCGACGCATTGGGATCGTATCGAAAGGTATGAGGTGGTGGTGGAGATGATGATAAGAGACAAATTGGTATTCTCAGTGTGGGAATCAATCTTACGAAGAAAGAAAGGGCCTTCTCAAATTTTTCCATATAATAAAAGGAAAGAGATGAAAAATTTGAGTAGGGGAAATATTAGGAAGAAAATTTTGAAGTGGGAATAAGGGGAACCCTAATAGGAAAAGTAGGAATATTTGAAGGACTTTCTCGTGAGAAATATGGTTTTCAGTGAGTCAGCAGAAAGAAAGTAGGAGAAAATAATAAAATAATTCACTCACTCCTTCTTTAATACAGAAATGGGTATTCATTTTCATTGAGCTCAGCCTAAATCCCCTGTATGCTTTTCTCCATCAAACTTTGTTTTCAGGTGAAAGGAAAAGAATAAAGAAATAAGAATGATTTCACCCAAGGAAAATGACAAATGATAAATAGGGCTCTAAGAGTCTTTGATAAAGATAGGGACACCCGAAATCACCGTAACTATTGAAGTGTCACCTAAAGATTAAAAACAGGAGTGGTATGGAGCAGTGACAGCTTTCTGGAATAAGATGGACCCTGTTTATCACTGTAGCAAAAGTTCTGCCCATCATAAATCTAGCAAAACTTTCACAAGTTTTTCTTTTCCCCTACATTTATATTTTTATATTTATTTTTCACATTAAGTATAACTCTCACATCAACTAAAGTCATACGCAACTTGATTTTCGTTAAAAAAGGAGAAGGGAAGCCGCAAAGCAGCCAGAGTCCGTCCCTTGTATTTGTCTGAAACGTGTTCAGCCGGGATTGTCATTTTTATTGGTCAAAAGTGGGTCACCGCATCCGTGACCTACAGGGTCACCAAGGGTAAACCAGCTAACCGGACGAACGATGCGTCAACTGAAAGAGCTAAGTCCCCTGGCTCATGCGGTATACCATACCTGACCTTTTTGACCTCCGCAGTGACCTCCGGGAGTCATTAAAGGCCAAACTTTTGACCTGTCTCCAGCCCAACCCCAGCTAGTGACCTATTATGGTCATACCGTAAGCCAAAAGCTTGCTCTGGTTTTCTCAACCAAGGGAGTGTGGGAGTTGAAATGTCATTAGCTAGGCTCTTGGAGGTCAAAAAGATTAAGTGGGATGTACTTTGTGAACCAGGGGTCCGAACTCTTTCGACCGACGTATTGTTTGCCAGTTCCGTGAGGTTAGCTCGTTGACCTTCAGTGACCCCTGCTGGTCACAGATGCGGGCGCCCCGCGTTTGACCAAAACAAAAGTTGAAGCAATAGGTCAGTAGTACCTGGCTAACCTAGTTTCAAACAAATCCAACGCGCCGACTCAGGCCGCTTTGTGACGTATCTTATCCTTTGATCAACTTCGCACTTGTTTAAGTGCGTAAAAGCAACAAGCAATCAGTTTTTTTGCAATACTTGCTCGAAAAGAAAAGAAAGACTTCATTTATGTCCCACATTTTTACAGAGAAAGAAGCAGCTGGATTTCAAGTCAATTCAATTTCAAACGCATTTGCTAGGATACGAAAAGTAATCTCCTTCGACAAAGAGAAATTTAAGAGATTTGGGATGCTCTCATTTGAGGTGTAAGAAGTTTGAAGTCAAATTATCTGTGAAATCAACGCTTAGTCTCTTACATGCATTACTCCCTTGGATATGCTTTCATTTGCCGAATGAAAACAGGAAAATATTCCTCTCGCTAACGAATGCGAGACTCATATTTGCAGCTCCTTCACCTCAGTTGGCAGGTGGATACTATCAAAGGCCAGGTAAAGTAATTTACACAGCCAAGTGATCGAAAACTCAGAAAATAGTATCCATCCAAAATTGCAATACAGAAAAATGCAAATGAGAACTGATTTAGCGATTTTCGAGTTTTGCAATTTTTAAGCTAATAATTTGTTAGTAACCGAATTAGAAAATTTTTTAATAAATTCAAATTTTCCTAACTTGCTTGTTAGGGCTTTTTGTTTGTTTAGCAGGACTTAGGAAAGCACTAAATATTAAATTGTAAAATAATTTTTGGGTTTTTCTTTCACTTTCCGATTCCAGCGCTCGGACCTCAAAGTTTCTATTTCACTGCTTAAAATTTTTTTTAGTTAAGGTTGAAATGCGCGTAGTCTTCCTTGATATCGAAATGTTGGGGTAAGTGGAGGCCGGTGGGAATGAAGGGTGTGGCGACAGCAGCGTTATAGGACAGTCGTGGGTGCGTTAACTTTTATGGTGCAGCGCGCTTCCCAAGTCAGCAATTCCGGTATGCAATTCCTAATAATCATCGGCGTATCCGTGAAGCCAAGACGAATCGTTATTTCGAAACGAATTAATTGGTTGTGAAAACGAATCGTATTTCGAATCATACGAATGAATTAATTTTGCAACGAATGGTATCGTATTTCGAATCATTCGAAACGAATCCCCGATCGAATTATACGATCGAGAACAGTGACCCTACTCCTCGTCTCGCCAAACTTTTTCCTGCTTTCTCTTTTTTTTTCGGGTTGATTAGAGAAGAAAGTAGAAAAAGAGGAGTCGCATGTCTCAATTGTCTTGTATAAATAAACCAGAGGGAGAAATATGATAAGGAAAATATGGCTCCGTGCACTCCTACAGTGGGTATGATGTCAGAAGATCAAAAGCCGCAATAGTCGCTAGGTTTCATTTTCTTCTAAGGAATTCCACCTAATCCTTCTCCCTCTCTCATTTCTCTTTGCGTCGTTCCGGGATTATACTAAAAAAATGTTTACTCTTTGAACAAAATTATTCCATTTTAATTTTCGAAGAGCTCTAATTTAAAATTATCATTGCTTGATGACTACAGGTGCTTAGAAGCTCACTTCACATATTCAGCTTTACATTCAAGTAAGAAAGGGAGTGAACTGAAACAATATGTAATTTCCGGAATTAGTCCAAAGTCTCAGCCATGCTCGCTCTATTGACTTTCCCTTGACAAAACTTTACTTTTTTTATGTCAATATAAGAGCCGCGTGTAGTTGAGCCGTTAAGAAGAGGATAACAGTACGATTGAAAGAGGTTAGCTAGCACTTCAATTTCCTCCCTAGATACACTTTCAAAATCACTTCAGCTTGGGTGAAGTCTTTAACTGTTACTCGTAACCTTCTTAGCTCCTCAAAACTTCTTTCCTTCTGTTGACAGAATATTTTTTCAGAGATTTCTTTACTTATACCTACTTTTAGAAAGTAAAGGAAAGTTTTATCGTCCTTATCTCCTTCCAGGAATTTTCTAAAACCTCACTTCAAGGATTCAGGCGAGTAATTTGAAAACTACTTAAAAACTAGCCTTCACTTTTCTAATTACTGTCAGGTGAGCTACTTGCAATTTCAGGGTTTTTTTTTTTTCGCAGCGGAGTTGGAATTAAAGTTTCAATGACTATGCGTCAAAAAAGGTAATTTGGAATAGTAAAATTTCTTTTGAGATTTGCACTCTAGTTTCAAGTTTTCTAGCTTTCCTATTTTTTATGAAAACCAGGTTACGAAGAACAGGAAGGAAATCAGAACCTCTTGGGTGATAAGTACCAAAGATAATGATAAATTTTGAGATTTTTTTAAACAATGAATCCGCTCACCTTGCTGCTATTGTATAGTTGCGGTTGTTGAAGTGATAACCAACGCATGAGCATGCTTCATAAACTTGAGAAACTGAATTTAAACGGAAGAGGAAGCATTTTCAAAACTTTTTCTTGCCTTCTTCCTCTTTTTCTTCCGTCTGTCTGTGTGTGAGACAGGAAAACATTGTGAAGAGATTCTGTGGAAGGGTTGAGTGCTTTCTCTAATCTAAAGGAAGAGAGGAATTCCTAGAAAAAGAGCCTTTCTGGACTTTTCACTCTCCAGTTCTGTTTGGCACTATCTACAGGTATCATCATCATCATCATCATTTTATTCAAATTCTCAGGATAACATCACTCTCTTTCATCTTCTAAATTTCATATCCTCTTCGGAAGGAGAAAGTTAAACAAAGAAAAAAAAACGTATAACTTTAGTCATATAAAAACTTACGGTTGCTTAAGTCTGAAATTTTTGAAACAGTAGCATAGTAGTTTGTAAATTTGGTGACAGGTGAAAATCTCCCCTGTGAAAATCTCCTTATTGTGAAAATCGCCCTCGATGAAAATCCCCCTTAAAAGTTGTAAAATTTTGTTGAAGTACCTGGTTGAAATACCCATGATTAAAAACGCAACAGCTAAAAGTTCTACAACACTATTCCTTATATGATTCTTCTCATCCTACCCAAAGGTGACACTAAATTTTGATAACCAACCCCACAGCGCCTGCAAATTTCACAATTCTTAAGGAGGATTTTCACATGAGAAGATTTTTACGCGAGGAGATTTTCATATAAGAGATTTTCTTAAAGGTGGTTTTTGTTGAGGGAATTCTCACATGGAATAAACTTATCTTTTCTACAAGAAAATTACGTTGAAGGTAAGTTTTACACATTTCGTTTTATTTTTTCAGTATTAATTTACCAGGACTTCCTTAAATTAAACAGGAAAAATAAACTGGAAGGTTTCCGAGAAAATGAGAAGATTTTCACTCATTTTTCTTCTGCTTGGATCAGGTAAAACGTTTAAAAAAACTTAATAACCTAATCAATCTAACAAGGGGGGTAGACGGGGAGCGTGAGATGAGTAGGACTGGGTAGGAGGCTGATTTTGGCAGGCCTAGAGGATTGGAAAACAATAGTTGATGAATTGGCTGGTTATAAGTGGATTCCCTTTGATTTGAAATGATATCTTCTGAGCGGAATAATGAGGAAGTGTCTTGTAGATTAGAACTCCTTCCTCTTTCCACCCCATTAAGTAGTCATGGTGGAGAAAGAGGCCTATTAAACTGAAAACATCATCGGTGAAAGTGAGGAAAGGAAAATATCTCTTCTCACTTTCTTTTCCTCATTCGGCGGGGGAGTCCTCTCTGTCCATTTCCCTTTTCTTCTTTACTAATGCTTTGGAAAGAGGCAGTTAGCACATTAGGAAAACGTAAATCGTCCACCATTGATTTTCAATTTGGCATTTGGATTTCAAATCCTTGTTTCAGTCGCAGAATCACTGAAGCTAACTCGTGTCCATGTCCCACATTACCGCCTGGAGAAAGAAGATGCCTTGCTCGAATGTGAGTATGACCTAGGATCGGCACGCCTGTATGCTGTCAAATGGTATGTTAATCACACCGTCTTCTACCGGCAAAACTGACTCATTTCGACACGTGCGAACGCATGAAAAATCTTCTCTAGCTTTCTGACTGACTGAGACAGAACTGACCAGTCAGACCAACCTGATTTCCAACTTGCAAGCTAATGCCAAATTTCCCTTCGAGACATCAGAATGGAAAATTAATAAATATTCAGTTCCGAAAGGAAAGTTCGGCTCCCAGTGACCTCCTACTTGACCTCTTACTAGGCTCACTTAATCCTTCCAAAACTTAATTATCAAATTTTGAAATTTTAAACAGGTATAAAGATGACGAAGAGTTTTTCCGCTTTGTCCCAAGGTAAAAATAAAATCTGCCTTTAAGCATTCAGTTTTATTTTCATAAAGAATTTACCTTTGCTTCCAGGTTTAAACCACCGATAAAAACTCATTTGGTGGAAGGTGTGAATGTAGAGGTAATTCTGGATAGAACTGGAATATGACCGGTCGTTTTGAAAGCCACTCAGAATTTTTCATCTTTTAGATTTCAGGATCTGACTCCAAGGGCGTTCTCCTAAAAGCAGTGGATCTACATTCAACAGGCATTTATCGGTGTGAAATTTCTGCGGAGGCTCCCTCATTCCTTAGCGTCCATGGAGAAGGACGTTTAACGGTCGTCCGTAAGAAAAATCTACAGTATAAAATACAAACTGCATGCACTAATCTCCAAACTCAAAACGCTGAAATTTTGAAGGCCTTTGAAGGATTCTACCCTGTGTGATCATGAGATGTTCGTAAAAAGCACATACATACTAAGAACTTCCACTTCACGCCTAACTTGAATTTTCAATACTCTGTTGGATTGATTGAAAAATTTAATTTTCCAAAGCGAACAGACTAGGTTGCTGGGCTATACTATATAAACTTTCAGCCTCCCTCTTTCCGTAGGGAATGTAGACGGAGGATGTGTGTCAATACGGCAGTGTGTACACCTAGAGCTTGAGATTTGTAAAATATACCACATGAACAATGACAAATGGATCTGCGGGTTTTAGCAGGATTCTAGAAAATCAAGAAGTAGGATAAATGTGAGGAGCTATAAATTGGTTTCATCTGCCCACGACCAGCCTCCACTACCACCACGAGTATCTGGGTAGCATCTGTAATGTAGTCCACCTTTTAGTATACTAGTAACCCTAGTGTTGTGATAACGTGAGGATCTGGAAGGACGTGAGAAAATATGAGGAGCCTCTGGCTTTTGAAGTCAATTGGTTAAAGTATTCCAGAGAAAAAAAAAAGAAACCCAGGTTGTGAGAAAATATTGAAAGGAGAGAAAGTGGTGAGAAAACAGAAGAGAAAATGAATCCAATTCCTCTCTAGTATTCAGTGGTAAGGAGGAGGCCATTTATATGAATTACCTTTTATCTAGGAGAGGTTGGGAGGAATCCTTTTGATCGTATAAGTAGACATAACATATACCCGGTGGGAGGATGCTGTCGGATTTTAGTATTGGACCAATGATATGAAAATGCTCTGTCAATTTTTTCAGATCTCCCAAACTCAGGCCCAGAAATCAAAATCAATGGGAATCTTAGGGATGAATACGAAATTGGTGATATACTGGACTTAAATTGCAGTTCTGGACTTTCCTACCCACCAGCCAAACTGGCATTTTACATCAACGATATCCCTGTAAGTGGACGCTTTACAATTACCCACTTATCTCGTCGGATTTTATCTCGGTACCGCATTTCCCCTCATAAACACACTATAGAAAATGCCCATTCGACCTGAATCATTTTCTAACAGAAACTGGGAGAATTTTTTTGTTCGAAATTCGAGTTGTAAAATTGCTCAGGATAAGTGTCACTCCCGGTTACATCCACAGTATCGTAACAGGTTAGGTTCCAAATGTACCTTGTGCCGCAAGTAATCCGGTGAAGGATGCTATTTCCATTCTGGAGTGGAATAAAGGATAATGCTTCAGGAATTACGGTATTCGAAAAGAGATTTGAGGTGCTGAAATGATAAAATAGGAAACAGATTACCGAAGGAACTAATAAAAATAAATTTTGAGCTGAAACAATTTAGAGGGCAGTTAAAGTAATTTAACCATTACATTATATATTATTCATAGGATCCTTATATTGAAATCAATGGAATGAAAAAGGCTACTCCCGATTTTCCATTTTCATTCTTTCCCCCACTTATTTTATTTTGAAAATTATGACAAGACTTATGAAAGCCTTCTCATTGTTTTTGATTTACATCACCCTCGGATTACTCTCCATTGTCTTACTCTCACGTATTTTTATTCCATTCTGTTAATAAGAGAGAAAGTTATAAATCCTTTTTAGTTATAAATTAACAAACCCCTACGAATACCACAAGAACGGGGAAGAGAAAGTAGACTAGGGGAGAGAGAGAAAGTATGGCCATTTCTATGGAAATTGTTAAAATCAACTAGACAGTTAAAGCCTGCTACTCCGCAAAGGAAAACCTGGGTCATGCCTCCTTTATGACTAAATTATTATTATTGGGAAGAGTCTGGTTTGTCTCACTTTCTTCCTTCCTGGCTTTCACTTTAATGTAACGCTATAAGTTATTGCAAGGATGATTATAATCACTTTTACCCGCTCACCAGAATACGGAACAAAATATGAAATCTTTTCGAGATATTGAAACTAATTTTCCTTTTTTTGCTATTTGAAAACTCTCAGTCATTTTAATTTCTATTGATTTAAGTCTTTGTTTTCTGCTAACTGCTAAAAATGTAAACCAAGCTTCAAAACCTGATTTTTATCCTATACTTTTCACGAGGATTTTGTGAGCTTACCTCGGAATATCGACTGCTAGCATAATAGTTTACTAGCTGCCGAGTTAAGCAGATCTTCAGAAAAAATGGAGCAGGTACTGCCATTCGGTTCCATGAAAAAATCTCAAATGTGAAAATTTCGAATGTGAAAATCTCAAGTATGAAAATCTCAAAAATAGAAATTACAAGTTTGCAGGCTCTATTGAGTTGTTAGGTTGTGAGGCCGTTAGGTTTTAAGGCTTCCAAGCATTATGTCCTTCTCAAATCAACAGTCAACAGATTTTCATATTTGAAATTTTCACGTTTGAGATTTTTGTTTTTCAGATTTTTGTTTCTGAGATTTTCACCCCACACGCTACCCATTCGTTCGAATCAGATCCTCCTGGAAACTAAGCAAAATTTCTCCTCGGATTAAATTAACTGAATGGAAAACTTACTGTCTCCTCATCTTTTGTTTATCTCTTTGTATTAAAAAGGTAGAGGTACCGAGGGTGGGTACCCCACCGGTTGAACCCGGCCACCTCAAATCCCACGCGGGGAATTTATTGACAGTCTCAACCCTACGCCTCCGAGTCCGCCTCTCAGCCCAGCACTTTAGCTCTGGCCTCGTGCTAGTTCGCTGTCTGGCAAGCATCTCCACACTCTTCTGGCAAGATGGAAACGAGATAGCATTTGGGCCGTCCAAAAGACTCACAGCGGCGACCACGTCAACTAATCACCATCATCACAGTATTAATAATAATCATAATAATAATCAGCATCATTATCATAAGGGCGGAGGAAGAGGAGACTACTTCCATCTTGACTCCTCTAGTGGCTCCACTTCACCACGAAGGAATTATTATGACAGTAACAACAACTTGACACCAAATCCCTTCATCTTTAACTCAACAGCTCTGCTCACGGGTGAGAAATTTTGACATCTTCTTAGAGAAATCCTAAATGTCACCACCACTGCCTCCCACCACACCAATGTCTTCCGCCGTCAATTAGAAAATGTCACTCACTTTCTCCCTTTCACTTACCGTGAAATCAGTCCGTCTTTCCGCCGAATTCAACCCAGAATTTCTAAAGATACAGAAACAATGGATCCTGAATTCTTTTTGAAGAAAATTTTTTATTGTTTTTTCAGTTCGCGGGTGTGGAGAGAAAGCAGCAGTTTTCAATTCTTTCCTACTGGCTACCTCAATTCTTCTTCTTGTGCCAACGCTGGGTCATCGGCAACTGCTGTAGCTAAACTATTTTCTCACCTCTGCCCTTTCGTAAGCCCAGCACTTACTGCAGCTTCGTCAGCATGGAGTAAAAAGCTCAGTTTGAAAAAATTGAAAAGAAATCCTTGTGATATCCCAGTTTCAATTTTTCAAAATTAATTTTTTTAAATGATGACTTGTAGTAAGCTTCCAACAAAAAAAACTCCTGAATAAAAAACCTAAATTTTTAATGGAGGAGAATTGAAGTGAGTTTATTAGATTTACGTCCGATTCTGAGAACGTTGCTTCCGCCCGTCTGTTTACAATTGAGAAATTTGTTGACTTAACTTTTTCAGTTAATCCTCAATCCCCACATTCTCGTCTCTTTGTACTACATGGGAAAGGGAGAGTGATGTAGAATGTTGTTTTGATCTTTACATCACTTTTGGTTTCTGTTGATATTGACGGAAGTGTAATCAAGTGTGTTCAAAGTGAAGTTCTCTGATCTCCTAGACTTTTACTTTCTATCCTCTCGTTTCTTTCAGCTACTGAACTTTTTTTTCTAAAAAGCGGAAAGAAAGTATTTCAACTCAACACTCGTTGGGTTAGAAGTAGTGAGAAATCCCAGAATACTCTCCGAAATTCATGCGTTCTTAAATCAGAGCTCTAATGCCTCCGTAGTTAATTTTGTTATTTCTTCTTCAAGATCAACCTGAGAAAAAAAATCACACGTTTACATAAAATAGAAATGAAAGTTGAATAATAGATCACAATAGGTTTCGTTTTATTTCATCACTTTCTCCTTTTTCTACAGTGGGTTTTCTGGACTCACTTCCTCTTCTCGCTTTCCCTCTCTTTCTTCGCAGCGGAATTCCCTCTAGCTGGTAGGGGAATTATTATTCTCACGCTTTTCAGCATTCTTAAGTTTTGTACATATACAAATACTCTCTCCTGAACTTTTAGTTAGTTCAAGAGCATGAAGCTGAGCAAATTAATTAGAAACTCTGTCGTAATTTTTCCACTACTCCCATCTTGCTAAGAAAAAAAACACGATATTTTTGTAAATTTTAAAGAATACTCTTCATTTTAGGATCAGCGGCGCCATCGTTTCCGTAATCCTTAGTAGAAATGATCGGATTTGGCAATTTTTATTCAACTCGGTAAAATTGCAAAGAGGTTAAGCCGGCATCGACATAAGAAAGAGAAAGCGTAAAATGCTCACATGAAAGAAAGGAGTAATTCAAATCTCTTTGTCTAACTCTCAGCCTCTGTGATGATTTTTTAATAAAGGGAGGCCTCTGT
>JABASM010000800.1:0-18641 GCA_019776545.1 Brachystomella parvula | reverse complement strand
TTTTATAGACAAAAAATCTGCTAATTAGTTTATTTATTTTATGTCAATTGATTACTAACTCATCGTATCCATTAATCAGCTCTATTTCCTGTTTATTGTGGTAAGTGTTTATTTTATTGTCTTCGTGTGAAGTTCACAGTATCGTAATGGACCTAGCACTAATCACCTGTTCATTTTCTTTCTGTATAGTACTTTGAAGGCACTATACTATTATGTAGTATATCCTTGTGTACTGAACTGTCGTATCATCAACTACTTGCCTTCATAATCGCCCATTGGATTCACTGATACGTATTCTTTGGACTTGAACTGGACCCTGTGCATTAGGATTAAGCTGAGCATCTCCTGTCCTGTGGGTCGACATAATGACCGAACCAAATCCGTTCTTATTCCCAAGTGTGAGTCGTTATTTTTAAGTTCCTGTGCTTTGTGGTACTGAACATGTGATGTGGGCATTTGTAATTGTCATCTATTTGCTTACTTAGATACTCCAAGAGGTATTCCTATGTCTTGGCGTGAAGGAGTTGAAGCAGTGTCGCTTGGTTTCACGAGACTGGGAGATCGAAGCGTATCGTGCAATGAGAGGCAGAACTCAGATCTCTATTACAAACTACATGCAAGTGAAGAATTATGTTCATTTGGAAGAGGCCAGGAAGGACTTTTGTGACGCTTTTGTTCTGAACTCCAATATTAATGTTGATACTCCACTTACATCGAAGCTCTTCAGAGAATTCGGTCGGCACATCAAATCCTTGTCCCTTCAGAAGTCTAAATGGAAAGACGCCCAGCTCACCACTCTTCTCTTTGACAAACTGCCGAATCTGGAGAGGCTGGCAGTGGACTGCGTTATTCCGAAACCCAGTGAGAACGGGCGATATCTCTACGCCGAGGATAGTAAAGGGACAAGAAGAATTCTTCCAAGATTAAAGTACTTGCGTCTTGAAACCTCGGCCTGGGAAAGCATGGAAATCTCTCCTTCTAATATTATCAAGGCATTTCTGAATGATGTCTTCACCATCGCACCCAATATCGAGAAGATTGCAACGAATAAGCCGGAAACGAATTACCATCCTCTGGAGTTCCTTTTTCCCTTAGACGTTGCCCATATCGCAACTTTCATAAACGGCGAGGTTGTGGATGCGCTAGATGAGTTGAGTGGATTGGGTTTTGAGTCACAAACCCGAAGGGTGCTGTTTGATAGCCTCGTCACAGTAGACGTCCGACCCCCCAAACTGAACAAATTAAAAGAAATTGACATTCACATGATTCTCCGGGATGAGCACATTCGGAAGCTAACAGCAAAGGACTACGCGCTGGAGACACTTGAAATTATCATTACACAATCAGTTGTGCTCGCCAATCTCCACACACTTCTCCAGAATGTCTCTCCGACGCTCCGTACGCTGAATTTACGGTATTTGCGTCGGTCTAGCTGTAACCAAACATTTCCAAGTGCAGTTCACATGAAGAATCTCAGGAGTCTCACGCTAACTGGATTCAGAGCATCCCTTAGTTTCCTGCGTCACTTCGAGAATTTGGAGGTGCTCGTTATAATTAAGATCCCAAGCCTAGCCACAGCATTTCCACCGAATGGTACTGAGCTGGAGTTTACGACACCACTTCAAAAACTGCATACCCTGGAGATTTATGAGGAAGAGATCATGAGTCCAAGCTCTGTTCGTCGTTCACTTATCAGTGTTTCTTTCCCAAGAATTTTTCCGAACCTGCGTCGTCTTCGAATGGACCATCTCTGTAACAGTTCACTCCGAGCCATTTACCATGCTCTTCCAAATCTAACAGAACTAATTGCCAAAAACGGAAAGTTTACTGGTAACGAAAATTATTTTATTGACTTCTGCTATACTGGTGCGAAAGTTCTAATCCTTTTCTTTTGCATTGTGATAACAGATGCAGGAATCACAGGAATTAATCTTGAATGTCGTATCGTACCGTATCGTGCAATCCGTATCGTATCGGTAGCCAAGAACAAGCAACAACCAAAGAAAGGTAAAACCGCCCCACCAAAGCCAGAGATTCTGTGTATTGGAGCTCTAAAAGGTAATTTTGATGAAAAAGTCTTCAGGAAATTTAGTGAATGATTCAAATACTTATAGTTCTTGGGATATTTTTTAAATACGAACTTATTTTTCTTGCTAGATCTGACTGTACTGGATTTACATTCCAAAGAGATGTCAGACTTTTCAATCACTGCCGGTGTCACAAAGTGCAAAAAATTAAAGCAGGTCACATTAATGTCTTACAAGGTAAAATAATAATAAAAAGTATACAAAATTACTTTTTTTTAAAATTATGTTTTAACCTTTGTGTTTTTAATATTCTGTCTACAGCTAACTGACGCTTCAATTAGAAAATTAGTAGATGAGCTGAAATTGGAGTATCTCAAAACAGAATACTGCTACCAGCTCACAAAGGACGTAGTGGACTATGTCAGTGAGAAAATGGGAGGAATGGAAGTGCTAATCAATGAGTACGAAGGACCAATGAATGCCGAGAAAATGTGGAAATTCCTCAAGCGAAACAATAACATGCAGGTCCCAATCATGCGTATGACCAAAAAGCAAATTGAAAATACCAAAAAGTCACTCCGAACCAAGGAACCACAGCCATCGACTTCTTCTGGTGCCGGACTTTCCTCTTCTTCACGTCGTTAGAAATAATCACAAGGCCAGGAAGCCAGGATCTCTTCCCCACAAATTGAAGCTATGAAATAACTAGTATAGGTTACAATCAATGGATTCGTCGCACTAGCGTTTAACTGGGTGTAAGTCTTAAATGAATAATATTTAGTTCTAAGGTAACCATTAAATTCTCATTGAAGTGAGATAATGAGAATTTGACGAGTAGGGTAATCTTTTAGTGACAAAGTACGGAGTTACTCTAATCGCAGGAACTTTTCATATACCCCACATGGGTTTAAAAAGTAAGTGCTAATTAATTTTTTTCTTCAATCACATTAATTCGAGTTACGAGAATAATAAATTAACGGGAGCAATGGGAATCAGCCATATTGGAATCGGAATTTGCCTGATTTTTATCATAGTCTGCAGAAGCGGTGCTGAGACTATTGGTCGGAGTAATTCCGAAATTGCAAGCAAGGGCAGGGGAACTTCAGACTCGTCCCACCGGCTGGTACCAGAACCCAAAAATAAGGTCAGACAGCATAAATCCAAAACTCACCGCTTGGGTTTTGGGTATTTTGAATTCTTATTTGTACTGATGTTCTATGATTTGCTGCACTCAGACAGCAAAACTAGCGGTTGCTGTTTATTATCAGACGCTTTGCGAATACTCAAAGGATTTTTTCCGTAACCAGTTGATTCCAGTCTGGAATCAATTAGGTGAAGAATATTTGGATCTTCGGCTGATTCCTTATGGAAATGCTCATGTAAGTTTCAAGAATCATGATGCTCTAAATTCATGAAAGTCTTCTCATGGATTTTTTTCAGACTTTTTTTCAGCCTGGATTCATAATGACAGGTTGTCAGCATGGAGAAATGGAATGCTATGGGAATAAGGTGCATGCCTGTGCATTGGAGTACTTGCCAAAAAACGTGTCCAGGGATTTCATATTTTGCAGCATGAGTCTGGACTCTCCAGCTGACGCTGTGAAGAATTGTTCAGTTCCTCATTCTCATTACTACGATTTCAAGGCGGAAGTCATGGATGCTTGTGTGGATGGAATCGCTGGGGACTTAGCGCTGGCATTGAAAGGACTTCAGTCACTGGATTTTGTAGGTGACGGGGTTCCAAGCGTTGCGGTCAATGGGGTTGTGGCAGAAGGCGATGGGCCGTATGAAGATTTCCTGTCGTATATCTGTGAAAGGCTTTCAAATCCTCCAAGCAAAACTCACAGCCAAGAATTTGAGCTACCAAACACTTGCAGAAAAGAAATACCGGAAAATTAGGGGACATTTTTGTCGTGAAGGAAAAATGAGAACGCGTCAACTTCTTCTTCATTCCCTAGTGCCAAGGAATTACAATAATTTTGAACAGTTGGTATAACATACCGAGGAGGATATTTACTGTAGTAAAACTGCTACACCGATTTTTCAAGTTTGCTGACTCATTATTCTATTAATGTAGGACATAGGCTGTTAGAGTAACAGCATTTACAAAAAACTATTTTTGCAGTAGTACAAAAACGCAAGGATAAAAAATTAGGAATTATTGAAAAAATCATTTCTCAAAAATACAAATCCTAAAACTAGCGTAGTGTTTCAAAAACAAAAATGAGATTGAAAACGAGAACAAGTGAAAATGAGAGGCTGGAGCTTAGTACTTCTGGTAGTAGAGTTAAATCTAGGGACTTCAGTACTTAAGCTTTGCTGCATGCAGCCTCGAAGAAGACCCGCAAGCTATGTCCTGCCTTACCCACCGGAGAATCATCCTCATTGAAAGTAAAGCAGTTATCAAAAATTACTCGGATATCACCCAGGAATTCCGCCTTTGTCTTGTAAGTTGACATTTTTGCTCGAATTGAGGCAAGGTCCATTGGATTTCTAATTATCTAAAAAGAAATCAGAAAAATTATTGCTATGCAATGACGAAAGGTGAAAATGCATTTACCTTTTTATACGTTGGAAACTGTCGTGTATTCACTGGTTCCAAAAAAGGCCATGCATCCTCATGGCGACTCAAGTCGTCCAGTAGCTTCTCACACCATGCCATCTCGGATTTTATTTTCTTTGTTGACTTCTTACTCGGACCAGCCGCACTACTCTCGGAATCCGACTTTCGCTTCTTTGTTGGTGACTTATGGTCCGGACAACTCCATCTCCTTGGAACCTAAACATAGGAATGCGACAATGAGTATTTAGAAAGAAGGAAAAAAGGCGCAAAAGAAATACACTACCTTCTGCAACGGAGGCTGAATACAATCTATATGGTAGGCTTTGTTGGCACACTTGTCGCAGGCCACAATTTTCCCTTGCTCTGCACCTTTTCCACAGACAATGCACCCCTTCTGCCCAGTAGCCTTGTTAATGCATTCCCAACAGAACCAGTCTCCGTCCGGAATAGTATCCAGAACAGGCTGTATGGAGTGGAACAAGGAATTTAATTATTAGTAACTTAAAATTCACAATTTGATCTGATGAATAATCCTTGCATATTTCCTTGGATTATCGTAACCCTTATAATCTACTTAGGCATTGATTGATCTTCCTTACCTTGAAACAATAAGTGTGATATCCACGGTCGCAAGCATCACAAAGAAGTAGCTTGTCTTCGTGATCACCACCTTTGCAGAGCTGACAACTGGCCTGGACACAGATCAATTTTTAAGCTATTATATATTTTGGGAATTTATGTGTATACAAAGAAATGAGCCGTTCTTACCTTCATCACGGACTTATCCCAAGCGATTGAGGAGTCGAGTGAGTATACCGCCATTGAGAGAACTGCTGGAGTTGTTGCTTTGTTAATGGCTTCCCTCCAATGCATCAACGCTCTGGAAGTTAAGCAGGAAATGAACCACCCGTCTAAAACTTACCTCTTGATTTTGATTTCTACCGAATAAAACTAAAACTTACTTGGAACCGACATGAATATCAGTCCCGCCCTCTGCCACGTTTGAAAGGAGATTGGATTCTTGGGCCGATTTCCCAAGTGGTGGCTTCAAGTACCTCCGCTCAATTGCTCCTTCAAGGTCAAGAAGCCTTTCTTTCACCAGCTCAATAATCTCACTTTCAGTTGGTTCCTGTGAAGGTCGTGCTGGTACCTGCCAACCTTTGACTTGGAGCGACGCCGATGCAACTCGTTCCTCCAGTGTCTCAGTAGCTTCCAGCAACTGAAGATGAACTTTATACGAGAGCTCTGGATCCCATCCGTTCGGCGGTGAATGAACGTTGACAGGGACGTCATCATCATCTAGTTCATCTTCCACAAGGGTTGGTGGGGAAGTGAGATTTGACAAGGCAGCCTAGAAAATTAATAGAAATTTGTAGCTACGGATGGCTGATAATTTTTTTTTCTGAGCTTACTTTTAAGGCGGGCTCACGAATTCCGGTAGGGCATAAGTCAAGAAGGAACTCATCAATGTTCTTCTCCAATTTCCACCAGGAATTCCAGCAATTCGGCTCAATGGCAGAGATAAAAGTGTCATCTTCCTTTTTCTCAGTAACTTCCTTCAATACTTCTTCTTTCTTTTTACCACTACAGCCACTGCGAGGAGCGAAACCAAAAATTTTGATACAAGGGGGTGGCACTTCAAAAACTTCCTTGGACTGCTCTTCCTCTTCACCCTTGGAGACGGTTTCATTTTGAGGTAGAGCTGGCTCTCCATTCTCAAATTTCTGTTTCACGCGTTCCTTTAGTTCACCGAACTCACCACTTGCTCCACCCTCCACATAGATCCCACCAGCTGCAGGGAGATTCCAGTACCGCCTCCGGTACCGATCCTGACCCAGGCATGGACTCCGAATGACTCTAGTCGAACTCAACTGAAGATGCTTGAGCTTATCAGTTGATTTTTGAAGAGAATTCATTTTCTGCCGGATCTCATCCACAGAGAGTTTTGCGTCTGAGTCGGATTCTTCAGAACTGGAGCTTGAGGCAAGGAAAGAGGCGTCGTCATCCGCTGGCACGGATTTGATTTTCGAGGTGTCTTCTGTATCAGTACCCCCAGTACTCACGACATTGTTCTTGCTCTCCTCATTGGTGACTGAAGCGTCGCCGAGGGGTTCCAAAGCATTTTCTGCTTTCATATTTTGGACTGGGTTTGACTTAGCGGTAGAATCAGTGCTATCTACTGGCGACTCATTGTTAACAACAGGCTCGGAATTTTTTAACTCTTTGACTTCTTTCTTGACTTCCTCTGAAGGACATCCGATTTCCATTGGCTGTTCTATTCCTAACAACTCATCACTAACTTCTTTCTTGACAACTGGTTCATCTTCTTCTTTGACGGTACCATTGGAGATCAGTGACTTAGGAGCAGGAGAAAGTTGCAACTTCGGTTTCTTGTCTTTTGGTTCTTCAGTTTCAAGAGTCTCCTCTTTCACTGTCACTTTTGACTCCCCTTCTTCATCTTCTTCTTCGTCTTCTTCATTTTTTTCATTAGCGGCAACTGCTGCCACTGACTTCCTTGCGCAGAGCATCCGGAGTCTCCTAAGCTTAATTTCATTTTGCTGCCGTTCTTTCTTAGAGGAATGAGCAGTCTCCGTTGAAGTTTCTAAATGCTTCAAAACTGCTTTGTTCTGTAGTAAGAGATCACAGATAAAAGAGATAATTGTGGACTTTCGTGTAGGCGAAAGGGCAAGGAAAGGAGCCTCATTCAACCATTCTGAGTATTTTGCAGCCTCCGGCTCAGAGTCACATACAGCTGACAAATATATTCTGAAAGAAATAAAAAATAGTGAGTATGATGATTAGGAGTTTTTTAACTTAGAAAAATGTAGCTTACCGCAAAACTTCTGAGAGGCTACCGAAAGTAATATCAGCTTGTTTGAGTGTTTGACCAAAGGCTGTCAAGTGTTTGTTCGGATTCGGCATTCCAGGATCTGGGGAAATATTTTCAGTTTAAATAAAATACGAAAGGCATTGCGCAAACCGACGAAGTCGTAAATCTAATATCTTTCAAATATCGACGCCGAAGTAATCTTTTTTAGACCCTTCAGAAATCTTTTCGAACGTTGGACGCTTTCTAAAACTTTCATGAATTTTGGAGGATATTTGAATATTCCCAAATTTTAATACAGCTTTGCAGCCCGGATGACGCGTCCGATTGACCTGGGATCTACCTCACTCTTCTTCATAGGTAGTATATGTAGGTAGAGGCGCCTGCTGAATTAATCTGAAAAAGCTTTCGCAGACACACACGCTAGAGACCGGGCAACCTTACATACCGACTTTGTCGGTTAATGCATGCGCAGGTTCAACTGCAATCGAAGATTAAGGTATCCAGTGCTTACCTTCAACAGCACAGACGAGCAAATGGCTAAGAACGCTTAAAAGCTCTTCCTCGTTCTCATCTATGTGTAGAAGTGCCTTCTGTAAACTGCTCAAGGACGGTAGGCTCTCCATGTCAAACCCCAGCGTATTCCCAAAAGTGTGAAGGAATTCATAAATATGGAGCATATTGGCAAATGCTTGAGGACTGAGTCGAAGGCCTTTGATTTCTTCCAAATCGTTCAGTTTCTTCTCAGACAATACTTCATCCGCTTCAACTGGCTCAGCTTTGGTTTCTGGCTCAAGATTTTCTGCTCGTTTCTTCAGTTTCCTTTCCTGTTGAAGCTTGTAGCGACGACGGGATCGACGGAAAAGCTCAAGCGCTGCATAAAATAGAAATATTCAGATTAGTAATTCTTACCAAATAACGAATTCTGAGAAGATTGAACTCAGCTTACATCGAACTAAACCCGCATGCTCCTTCTTGCGCTCCCGCTCAAGGCGGACCCGTTCTTCTTCTTTCTTATTCTGACGAGCTTCTTCTTTGAGCCAATTAGCTAGTTCATTGCTCGTCAATTTGAGGACATTTCCATCTTCACCAGGCAATAGAAAATCACCAATGAGCAGCTTACAACTGAAACTGTAATTCTTGAGTCCATTGTTTCCGACCACTTTCTTCAATTCCTGCATTGACTTGACAGTGATGTTGCTGGGACTTATGTAGGAGACTTCACCGTTGAGACCATGGGGAGAGAGACCTTTGAGAAGCGTCTCCCGTCTCCACCCATTTGTTAGAGGAGCGTTAAGATCAGGCTCAGCCTTCGGCTTCGGCTGTGGAATGTTGAGTTCAGTCGCGTTCAACCATGGACGATGGGGTGGCGTGCTTGAGGTTGGCATTACTTTCTCCGGTGTCGACCTCTGAGACACCCCCTGCTGCATCATGAGTGGAGATGCATTTCTGTCGGAAGTACGAGCACTAGTACCACTACTACCAGATCCACCGGCGGAGCCTTTATCTAGTCTCAATGGTTTTTCAGAATGGTCCTGATTTTTCTCTGCTCTACTTGATTTGTGGGGATGGTGATCAAGACGATCAGAAGATTTGGGCATTATCTCAACATTTCCAGTAAGGGTTCCACTTCCTCCGCCCGCTGCTCGACTCTGTTGCAGTAAACTGGCCACTGTGGATTTTCTCTTCACCTTCTCCCCTTTAACTAGCCCAAGTTGAGGAAATTTTGGGACGATGTGCGAATAAAGACTGGGGTTGGACATATGGGCTGGTTTTGGGACGTAGTCAGCTGGGAATCTTGGAGAAGTGAGTGTATCTGGCTTGGAGTGTGCGTGAGGGATTATTGTAACTGAGGATGGCAGATTTAGTGACTTGCTATTGGAGGGCTCCCCATTTCCTCCAGTAGAATTCGGTGGGGGCTTCGGTGTATTTTTGGAGAGATTCAGTGCAGCAGGCTGCTGGTGATCCGCTCGGGAATTGGTATTTGGAGCTGGCAGTGTGTGTGAAGCTGAGCGAGCGTTCGACATGGGCAAGTGTTGAACAGGAGCTACTTGAGAACTATGGGCATAAGTTGCAGCAGCAGCGGTAGCACCACTTCCACCCCTTCCTCTTCTACTTGTTGTTCTAGCAGTACCATTTCCAGTAGAATCTCGCTCGCTGTTCCGCCTTGACGCTTGTGCATTCCTATGAGGTGGTGGCGGATGAGGAAGACTTGGATGAGTGGCAGCTGCTTCTGAATGTGCTTGTGGCTGTTTTGCTATTAAAATCAAAAGCGAATTTAAAAAAAAATGTAAATAAACAGAGGCTAAAGAACCTTACCAGATTTTCTTCGACCTTGACTTTCATTATCAGCACTTCCGCTATGACGCCCACCACGATGTTGATTCTCACGTGGTTCATGCTCACGATCACGACCGGAAGTGTTTCCACCTGTCGCCGCTGCATTTCCACTCTGCAAATTCGGAACCATCTGCGCCGCTTGGATACGGCTCAAATATTCTAAATACCACCAAGCTGCTGGAGAAGCATACTGCATATTCATCTGTTGCTGGAGAAGTGCCAATGGGTTGTTGGACCCGTGACCCGACATTCCTGATGAGGCAAGGAGGTTGTGAGCAGCTGTAAATAAAAGATAATTGTATGATTAATCCTCTCCTGACAATCACCTTCAACAACCATGTACATAAGAAGCAAAAAACACATATTTCCCCATCATCATCATTTTGCGAGGAGTTGCAATTTGTGTAGTACTAACTAGTAATATAAGCGCTTCTACCAGCACCTGGAATCTGAATTTAAACTGAATTTCATAACTCCACCGGAAGAAAGGTAAAATGGATGACAGACAGTCCCCATGAAAAATCGACATGACACTGAGCTGTACATCAGCTTGGCTAATTGCCCATTATCTCTTATCAAAAATCCATACGCCATCCACCGCTATCAACCAAAGAACTTCACACCTACTATTGGGATTGTAGGGAATATGCTAGAAAGTACAGGAAATGACGAGGCTTTAGATGAAAGCTAAGATTTGAGGATTCGCTTTACTTCATTCGTTCTTATCGATTTTTCTTTAGTCTAGGAACACTTCCGGTGCTAAATCCCATAACCTGCTCAATGCAAGAGAAAGCGATATAATTATTTCACCCAAAAATAAGCGTCCTATAAAAAACAACAATTCTAAGCAAAACAAAGTAATGAACAAGGAACAACCCTGGTAGCTCTACCGGACTAGGAACTAGATACAGGGATTCGGGCATGGGGTCAACAAGAACGACGCTCCAATTCAATTCCGGCCTTCCTCAAACAACTACCATTTTTGACATGGCTAGCGTTATAATATAAATGAAACCCAAGAATCTCATAAAGGAATCTCATCACAAAATTAAATTCATCCCCAAAATTCTCGACTCTAAATATATTACCATACTGACCTAGAAATGTCACTTGCTCAGCAAGGACATAAAGATAACGGCCTTCGACATAAATCCCTTTCTCTGGTTCAGACATAAAACTACGAGCCAGACCAGTGTCTCCTTTGGACCCGTCTCCTGTCAACGATGATACCCGGACGCCGCCTAAGACTATAATCAGCCGGTAGGCCTATTCCCACGTACTCATGACTTACATTTTTGTAAAATACAGATGCAAGGCATGTACCATAGTTATTTAAATACGTAAACAAGTAACCTACCAAACAATTCAGCCAAATTATGTTCTGCCGTGAGTCCTGGCGGTAGGAGTTGACTCTGAGGATTGTTAGCACTACTTCCAGATGATTTCTTCCCACCACCATGACCACTTTCACCGTTCCCAGACTTCCTGTCCATCCTGGAGCCCTGGAGCCTGAGTCCACTTGGTATCTTGATCTTAATTAAAGTAATTTCTCATTGATTCTGAGTCTGAACTAGTCCACAGCACTCAAGATGGAGTCTTTTAGGTTGGAACTTCTCTTTCTTCCTTCTTTTTTTTTCTTCTTTTCTTCTTCCTTCCACATTAGTTTTTAGGAGTTGCAATGCAGGGAGTTGACTATAGGGATACGGAGACTCTGTTGTAGAAATCCAACTGTCTCTTGGATGGATGATATAATAGGCTCGTCTCCGCTACGTGGGATTTCGGCTATCCACCACCACCGTCGTATCCTCGTATACCGTCCTCTGCTCCTCGGTACACCTTTTACAACACAATAGAATTCGGATATAAAAAAAACAGAACGCCAAAAACTTAAGTAGAGATCATTACAGAAACAGAAGAGAGCAGGAGCGCCTCGATTTATCCTCCAATCTATAAACACATTTTTTGGGGTTATGCTTTTCCCTTTTTCTTCCTTTGTCAAATAGGGATCGGAGACAGGGGAGAATGGTAATCAAGTCAAATTAGCTCTCCGTTTTTTTCAATACTTATTACTATTGATCCATTTCCATTGTTTCAAGGTTTGAGAATGATGCAGCAAAGAGTGATTGAACAAGCAAGAAGGGAAATAAGCATTAAATAGTTTACACGCTTGAAAAGTCGGGATAAGTTTATGAGTCCCACTCCAAGTTGTTAATAATTGCCGAAAATTATTCTTTTAATTGCATCTGTATCTGTAAGCCCACTCGCATAGCTGAGTGAGTCTTTAGATTGGAATACTAGTATAACCGAATTAAACTGGAATATGCGAGAATAAAATCTCTGAAAGCTTTCATCCCTCGTCGTCATCCGTCATCCCCCAGACTTTTTTTTTTCACCCTCCTGTCCTGTTGTTTGGGAGTTGCTGGGCTCTTTAAAATCATGATCTGATCATAGCAACAAGACAAGGATTCTGTTGGTCATTTTCCATGATAAAATATAATCCTGCGGGTCTGGAACTTCTTTATGCAAGGAAATAGACAGTAGGGAATAATTGGATCAAGAATTATGGTTATTCTCTATTATTTTACAGTACGCGCAATAATACTAGCCGAGAGACCCGACAGTATCAAATCTCTGCTTAATTTCCGACTTAATTTTCCTTTTTCATAGTGTCGTATCGTTTTCCGAGATGCGCAGGTAAAAATTATTTTAATTTGCAGGAGAGCTTACTCGGGCATGTGAAAGCCGGGTGTCTGGCCAAGGAGGCGGCCAAAGGATGACGGCCAATTTTGCTGGAAGATTGACTACCCGCAGATTTTTCTAATTTACATACAGCATCTCTGAAGCGTACTCTACAACTTTTTAAGATGTAATTTTTCAAAATTCGCTTTCCCAAGACCTTTAGAGGTCACTAAACGTCAGGGGGCACGAAGGGAAAATCCTCCAGCAGAATTGCTTTTCCTTCTTTCAGGTCACTTGTAAGGTCATTATGGACGACACCAATCCCAATTCCCAACGCACTTACGTATTTAACTTATTGTAGGAAAAAGGGTGCGGCCGAAGGGAACAGAAAAAATAATTCGGCACAAGCCAGCGAGGCAACGCTTCATTAAGTACCTCATAGATTTAGGCCACGAAAGACAGATTCGGGTAATATTTTTCGCGCAGCAAAAATCCGAGAAAGTCAGAATCCTGGGGCACAGAATTTTTTCTCTTTTTCCATCGCTTTTCTTTAGCTTTTGGTTGGGGTTTGTGAGAATTCACCGCTCGTCAAAGATGTGTTGAAAGATGCAGGCCTAAAATACCGCTCGACTAATATTTTTGCGCGCACTGTACTTTAGGTATAGTAAAATGGGATGCTGAACCTAAACGGTAAACCTAATAACCCGAAAAAACTCTCTTCATTGAATGAATTGGGTTTTATTGGGCTATGCTTCCGCTCCCCCTCCCCCATTATTTTTCATGATGTATTTGTTTGTGTTAATGTTTTATTTTCTTGACCAATGCGTGCTGATTTCTGATCATGGTCCGTTGGATGGAACGTTGAACTAGAGTTGTCATTATTTATTGTCATACGCTAGGCTGAGGGAGGAGGGACGCGCTGTTTGCTCGCTATCCCTGAAGACAATAAGAAGAAATTTCAGAATATAAAACATCCAGTTTTAGTCTACCGTATAATACCTAGCAAAGTAAGTCAATTCTTGAATTTTGTCTTGAATCCACCTCCAAGGGGGCTTTTATATAAAAATAATTAAAGTTAGTCCACTTTCAGCTTTATTTTCAGAGCGTCATCTCCAACTCATAAACACAACAAACGCCAAAGTCCGAAAAGAAACCCGCGGAATTTCAAAACGATCAAAAGAAAAACAAAAATTCAGAGGTCTGGCAAAAACACTTTTCAGAGAGGTTCTTTCTTTTTCTAGTTCCTCTTTTGCCGGCATCTCGGAATAGAGCAGAGGTAAAGGAATAATATTTTTTGTAAATTATTAATTGCGTTAAAAAAATGAAATATACGCTACGCAGTAGGCGTTAATGAATTCATTAATAATACGTGTCATTCCGTGGATTAGTTTTCTTTGCTTTGAATGCCTGTCTTCGAGAAATTCTGCGTTTTGCATTCCCATACCTGCATGTGAGAATGAAGACATGTTCGGAAAATCAGCAAAATACCACCGGATTCAGTGCAGTGGGTTTTTTTTTTCCAGATTTTCGTTCATTCATTTCCTGTCTGTCTCTCCATGTGGAAGGACGACTCTGTTACGACGGAAATAAGGACTGGGCCAAGACGAAACATTTTGGTTGCGGAGTACCTGAGGTGAAGGCATCCTCGATAGAAGCGAGGACAATCATATCCTGTACCCGTGTACACCGTCCCATTATCACACCAACAAAAGAAAAGGTAGGTAAGTTAAGTCCAAGGTTTTTGATAGGCAAATTAAATGACAGTTTGAGGTCCTCAGTGCTCTTTGGTGTAAATCGCAGTCAGTCGGTCAGCCTTTTCTTACCGTTTTGTTAAGTTCTGATGTGCGTAATGTAGAAAAAGTATCAGCATCCGGCGCTCTGTTTCATCTTGTAGTTGAGTGCCCCTTCGGTCAGTACCAAATATAGTACGGTGACGGTAGGCGGCTGCTTCCGCCCACAATAAAATTACAATGCTTGCGCTACCTTACGCCTATTTTTAGGTTGTTAATTATTTTCGCTGGTCGAAAGAATAGCCACTGGTTGGAATGTAGTTTTACCTGGGCGGAAGCAGCCACCAACGCTGCCTATATCCAACAGCCAATATAAACATAGACTTTTGTAGCTGTAATGGACCTCTGCATATTTGCCCTTAACTGTCAGCTGCCTGGACAGTTCATCATGTTGGATCGATGCGCTCCAAGATACGGGGGTGACGCTTCCATCGATCTGTCCCCGTTTGTTATAGAGGATCGGAGCCAGGAGAGAATTTTTCCGTTTTTTAATCCCCGTCTGCGTATTTTATTCATGGGGCGCTGCTGGCTGAGCATAGCATAAGGCCCCGTAGCACAGCAGCTAATGAATTAGTTTTTCTAGTTTGCTGGATAGGAAAGAATTAGGATAGTGCTAATGCACTTTTAATGATTTTCGTTTCGTTTTGAATTCTAGGTACACATTATTAGACTTGTCAGTATCCGCTGGAGAAGGAGCTGCTGTGTTCGAGTGAGAAGCTGAAACTGTTCAGGCTCATATGATGGCTGAAGAGAAAATCGCTCTGCATCCCCTGCTCGTTCCTAACGTGAGTCCGTATTATTTTCAGTTTAAGTTCTATGCCTACTAATTTATTTTGATTGACAGGTGGTGGCTGATGTTTTTAAGTACCTACCTGTAGGTGCCATCAAAATATGTCGTCAAGTCTGTCGGACATGGTTCAGTGAAGGCTCGAACATTTTACGAAAACGGCGACTCAAGATCAATCTGACAACGCATGCGCGAGTGAAGCATATCATCAGTCTTCAGCACACGAACTTGAAATGGGCTTTTAGCATCCGGATCGGCCCCAACTTTGAATACAAAAATCCCTTGATCATGTCATTCTTCAAAAAGTGCGGGCAGAGCATCATCTCCCTTGAATTAGTGCACGAATCATGGTCTGCAGCCGTGTCACTTAGAAAGTTCCTTTCTGTGAATGCTCCAAATCTCGAGGATTTGGTGTTGCACTTAACACCAGCAGCGGCGGGCTATGGAATCATTCCAACCTGGAACCGTGGAAATCCAGCCAATAAGCTTTCCTCCTGTACTAAGGTGAAGTCTCTCCATTTCGAAATCGACTACTCTCAATACTGGTCAGTTCTCGAGCAAGAGAGTATCAAACCCTTCTTACGACACCTGCTCTTTGGCATGCCGAATTTGGAGAAGATCTCCTGCCCACGTTACCCAGAGAATTTCATTGAGACGTTTCAGTATGAAGTACAAATCCTCTTCCGAGAATCACCAAACCTCCGACCTCTTCTTCAACTGCTCACTGAACCCAACGGCCCCGATTTTCCGAGGCTCAAGGTTATGGACATTCCCTTCAAATTCTGGACAAATATCCCTCATCTCAAGGAGCGAAAGTACCCATTGGAAGTTTTGGATTGGTTCATCGGCTTGGACGTCACGAGTGCGCAAGTCTATGACTTTTTGAAGCATTTGAAGGGAACGCTGAAAAATCTCTCATTGGACTTTACAACTGCTGGAAGATACTTGCGAGAAAATACAAACTTCCAGCTCTCGCACTTTTTTCCTGTCATGAGTGAGTTCCAGCATCTCGAAACGCTCTGTCTCCGTTCATTCAAAGGCTCAATTGCGCTCATCCTCTCGATTCCTTCACTCAAGCATCTCAATCTTACCAAAGCTCGAAATGTGGAGACTGTCTTCGATGCAGATTCGTTTTCTAGTTCAAAGTACCCCTCGCTTCTCTCCATCACAGTTGACCAGTATAATCCAAAGGATGCAGTTACACCTGCTACAGTGGAACTGATTGGAAAGGTGTTCATAAATCTGCAGAAACTGGATATGCGATTTCTTTCTGATGCTGCTCTTCGAAGTATCTATGAAAATCTACCCTGTCTCGAGGAACTGATTGCTATTGACGGGATTTTCACCGACTCTGGAGTGACTGGGGTTCTACAGGATAGACTCGACAAGACTTATTCTGACAAAAATGGCCTTCCCATCCTTAATGTGACTCGGCACCGTATTTTTCCATACATTGGGTCATTGAAAAGTAAGTGCTCAGAATATGATTAAATGCTGGTCTCATCTCATGCATACAAAAATATCAATCGTTGATTTTGCCTGTTCTTTTTTTTCAGATCTGACTAAACTTGATCTCCGCTCAAAGCACCTTACCGAGCTTGCTGCATTTTATGGAATTCTACAATGCAAGAACCTCACGAGCCTTACTGTGATGGGTTATGGAGTAAGTTTCGGAATAACCCTGGCTGATAATCAAAAACCAGTATGAAATATCATATTAATCAAAAATACTTTCTTTTTGTTCTAGTTCTCAAATAATAGTCTCTGTGCTATTGCTGATTCTATGAAGCTGTCATTCTTCAAGACAATCTACTGCCACCAGTTGACGGTGGCTGGCGCAGAGTATATCCGGGAGAAAATGCCTCACACTGAACTATGTCTGAACAGGCTCCAGAAACCCCTCAATGGACTCGACATTTATCGTCTCGGCTTATTTCAAAGTGGAACAGTCCCAGTCCGCAAGCGTAAAATTGCAGCCACAGGTGAACCGTCAAAACCGAATGGACGCACGGGCCGAAAGAAACGTAGGTTGTGAGCGAAGCACGCAATTACCGTAGACCAAAACAGATAACCTGTGCTACACTGTTTATACCATAGTAACTCCTAAATATTAACATTATTATTTTTTTTTATCTCTGAAATCATATGAGGGTATGAGCAGGGTAGGGGTCTCCTTAGTCCTAATTTTAAGAAATTTATCCAGTGAGTAATTGCAGGCCTTAATGTAGTAGCATGCGGCAGAAGCATAATGATTAAGCTCATCAGGTCACTACTACTTCTAGATATTGCATGAAGAATGCCTAAATATTATTACTTCCATTGTACTTATAGATTACGATTTTTTCTTTTTTGTGCTGGTTGTTCAGAGTTTGTAGCTCTTAGTTTTTAGTAGCTAAGATTTTCATCGAGAGGATTAGAACTGTCACTTATTTCGTAAGTGGAGCTTGAATTAAATTGATCATACTAATCACTTTGAGACCAGGCCGTTTTACGCTGAACGTTGACGGCGTGTTGAAGGATTCGGCCCTTGTTAGATTTTTCTGAAAAAGCATATTATAACATCTATAAAGCCCATCATACAGCTAATAATATGAAATTTTTGGAAAGGAGGACGGATAATTTTGAGAGAGGATTTGCCCGCCGTTAAATTTTTCTGAAAATTTTTATACAGCATCTCTGAAGCATAAGAAGTAACTTTTTCAAATGAAATTTTTCGAAATTCCCTTTTGCTTGACCTCTGGAGGTCACCAAATGTCAGTCAGTTGACCTCACCGATCAGGTCAAGCGATACGTCAATCGAAAGGGCTTGATGCCCTGATTCCAAAAATATACCACACTAGACCTTTTTAATGTCAAACATGGCCAACAGAGGTCGCCAAACCTTAGGCTGAACACTGAATGACCTCTGGCGGTCATGTTCTACTTTAAAGTAGTCAAGTGTGGTATGTTTTTAGAATCAGGACATCAGGCCCTTTTGATTGACGTATCACTTGACCCGATCGATGAGGTCAGCTCACTGACCTTTGGTGACCTCCACAGGTCAAAGGGAAGCGAATTTCGAAAAAGGAGTTCGCAAGTCAAACGGAGGACAGAGAAAATCCGACAGATTTCAATGAAGCCTAGTGTGATAGTTAGCGCTCACTATTAGCTCACTTTGGTGCAGAACGAAAATGGGGCATTGACCTTTTGTGACCTTTGGGGGTCACTAAAGGACATTCGCATGACCTCATGGATCCAGACAAGTGATACATCAATCGAAAGCGCTTAGTATCCTGATTATAAAAGTGTATTACACTTACCGGTTTGGCTTAAAATATGGCCGCCAGATGTCATTAACAGTTCCGCATAACACTTTGCGACCTCTGGCGGCCATGTTCTACGTCAGAAGGGTTTCGTCAGGTATGTTTTTAGAATCAGGAGACAAAACCCTGTCGACTGATGCATCACTTGTCCGCGACCTTTGGTGACCCCCAAAGGTCACAAAATGCCAATGCCTCACTTTCGCCTCGTACCAAAGTTGGAGCTACTACCGTGTGATTGATTAAGGTCGCCATAGCGGCCACCCGCTCACAACCACACAAACCCGTGTCGCCCACTCACTTTTAAAGTGGGAAGGAGAAGAGGAGTG
>JABASM010000799.1:0-18647 GCA_019776545.1 Brachystomella parvula | reverse complement strand
CTATTCAAAGATTTCCTTTTTTCCAGCAGCAGGTGATTGATGGGCGATTCAAAAATCATTTCCATCTTATCATACTCTTTTTCAAGATTTTGAAAGTGAGCTCTGGCAAGGTGCGATTCTCATTCTTTCTTTTGTTAATGTGAAAGTAATGGCGGTTTGGAAAATTCAAAAAATGCTGGAAAATGCAATCTCATGCATAATTGAAAAGTCGGAGGGATGAAAGTCGACAGAGTGAGCTGTTCTGTTTCTGGAACGAATTGAAAATTTTTAAATTAAGTAATGAGGCTTGTATCAGAAATTTTTAAGTGAGGTGCTCGTCGGTCTCTCCGTCGTCCCAAAATTATTAAATTTTTTCGCTTTTTTTAGTTTATTTTACTCTCTTATTGTATTTTGTTTATTTTTAATTTTTTTACACTTTTTATCGGCGTTTCGAACTGTTCCATAATTTTTTTCATATCTGCATTATTTTCTTCTGTGTTAAATACTATGCTTGCCCTCCGATTTTTTCTTACTTTTCAACTTCTTTCGATTTCCATATTTTCTGCTACCCGTTCAAATTAACGATTTTTTAACATCACGTTAGCATTTTATCAACATTTTGACATCCGCTGACTGAGTTGCTGGATTTAAGCTTTAGAACTTTCCACCGGCAATTTTTCATAAGTTCAAAGGTTTCTTGAACAGCGCCGCTGTAAAATATTTTGTAAACTTGCGATTCTTGGATTTGAGTGTTGCTGGAATGAACTCCTCCAGATGCCTGGAGAAAATTGTCTGGAAGGGGGGGGGGGGGGGGGCTATTGAATCTTTTTGGGAGGAATGCACTCTTTTCTCCTTGAGGATGAACAAGGGTTCTTCCTCCCTGAGCCTCGGCTCCTCGTTCCGCTCGCTCAAGAGTGGGATCCATGTGTTCAAACTTTCTTCTCTTGAAAAAAATCAATACTTTTTTGCTTTCTCTCATTCCTTTACTACTCGGAGAACTTTATGAGAAAACCTTTTTTTTATTTTTCCTTATTTCATCTCCAAATAAAAAAAATGCGATGTATGCGACTCATCATGAGTTTACTTCTGACACGGCGCAATCTTAGGCTTCAGATTATTGTATGACTGTAGGGAAATAAAAACAATGAAGTTGGAAATGAAAATAAATTCCTTGTATTTTTCTCTACTTTTCTTCTATGTCTTGTCTTACCTCAACCTGTCTCTGGGATAAACTCAGGTGTGAAATGTAAGTACACTTCTGTATTTTTGCTTGACATTTAATTTTTCTTGCACGTGCGTTCTGGAGTGTCAGCCTGAAAATCAGCGGTGTTGTAGCTGAAAGGCAGCTTTTGATTTCCTCTTGATTTTTGTTCTCGTTTTCCTTCCGCACTTCGGCAATAAGAATTCAATGCAAATATCGTGTGGAAGATATTTTCCACGCCTGGAATCTCTCGTGGTTGCTGAAAATCGAAAACGAATTTGGCATGGTTCGAATTTGGAGGTTAGATCCAGCGCTTACTTTTATTTTTTGGCTCGAACGCGAATCCGAAGCGTTTGACGTTCACAAAATTCAAGATTTGAGCTTGTTTTGTGTTTCATGAAAATTCAAAAACGGAGAGCTGAATTGGAGGAAACTAATTATTATTTTCTTTTGTAGATACGGATAATCAGCGTGTCATAATTTACGTGAAGGATGTCAACGACGAGGCCCCCTACTTCATCAATCGTCCACTTCCTATGCAAGCCGTGGTTCAGTTGAACGCTCCACCAAATACCCCGGTATTTACGCTCCACTCATCATGAGTTTACTTGACACGGCGCAATCTTAGGCTTCAGATTATTGTATGACTGTAGGGAAATTAAAAAAATGAAGTTGGAAATGAAAATAAATTCCTTGTATTTTTCTCTGCTTTTCTTCTATGTCTTACCTCAACCTGTCTCTGGGATAAACTCAGGTGTGAAATGTAAGTACACTTCTGTATTTTTGCTTGACATTTAATTTTTCTTGCACGTGCGTTCTGGAGTGTCAGCCTGAAAATCTAGAGAATTCTACAAAAATATGTGGAAAAAAGTATTATAAAAAATCTGTGTTTTTCTTTTCTAAATTATTTCAGCTGGTGGGAGATTTGAAGTTGATGAGAGATCCGGTGTAGTTCGAACACGTGCAAATGATCCATTCCAGCTTGACATGGAGTATGTTCTCTACGTTAAGGCTGAGGATCAGAACGGTAGGCTGGATGATCGTCGATTCCAAGCAACGCCGGAAGAGCGTCTCTCAATTGTTGGAGGGAAGCGGCCACCACAGTTCTACATGCCCAAGTACGAGGCGGAAATCCCGGAAAATCGAAAAAAAGATTCAGAGTAAGAAAAACACCCTCATTTTATTTGGTATCTTTTATTTAACACCCCTTTATTTAGTAAAATAATGGAAATAGGGATGGGGGTACTTGGAAAATGTGTGAAGTTTCACCAGTTTAAATTTTTTATGGAAGAATTTAAGTCATCCTTCCCAGTGGTATCAAGTTTTCTTCATCTGTATTTCATTTGAGCACTGTTTTTACTACCCAGTTTCCATTTTACCCCTCAAAAACTGAGAACTCCATATTCTGCTGCAGTAAAAATAGGGGGATGATTTTTTTATTTGTATAAAAAACCAATTCCAGAGATTTTTCCGTACATTTTTCTTGCTTCAAACTCGTAATGCGTTTTTAAGTAAAGCTGTCAGTTTTTGAGGCACAGCAGGGGATAGGGGTGACGGAATACTGCTGTGCTACTGCGGTACTACTGGTTTTCAGCTATAAAAATCAATGTCAGCAAGTCAAATATAATTTCCATTTGTTTGAAAAACAATGAATCAGACAAAAAATGATTAGAAAAAATCTCTGATCAGCGAAGCTCTCATTTATAAAAATAGCTCTAAAAGTGTAACACATACTGTCAACTGTCTTCCTTTTTCTTATTCTCAAAATTCCGCCTGAAAAAAAATTATAAAATTATATCAGAAAAATAAAGGAGCGAGGATTCGAAGGAAAATACTCATCTCCTAACATTGACATTCAAAAATGCCATTTGTCGTTTGCTTGTTATTTAACACTTCCCCACGCCCAATCTCCAATCTCAAAATACCCCAAATTCAAGTTTTTCAATCGGATTCCTGGGTTTGATTTTGAAATCTCTTTTCTCTTTTTTTCAGCATAATTTCAGTAAAGGCCAAATCATTCGCAGACCGTGAAATCCGCTATACGCTCAAAGCAAGCGGTCAGCAGGGGCAGGGAACTTTTAACATTGCACCAACGACTGGGATTGTGAAATTGGCCAAGGAATTGGATTTTGAAGACTTGCGTCAGCCCCATGTTTTCCAGCTCATGGTCACTGCCACTGAGGACTCTGGCGGATTTTCAACTTCTGTTGAGGTAAACTAAAAAAACCACATAAAAGCGAGAAAAAGGAACATGATAAAAAATATTATTTGTTTAAAAAAAAGCAAAATTACAGAGAAATCGAGAAAATTAACAACCAAAAAACAACCAAATAAATAAATGAATGAATACTAAATAAAAATGATAAAGAAAAATTAAAGCGAGTTTCCATATCTCTCTTGCTGATTTTCAGTTGACCATCCGCGTAACTGATGTGAATGACAACGTGCCGAAATTTGAGCTGCCTGACTACCAGGCCCATAACATTGATGAGGACCTCCCACTGGAAACCAGTATTTTGAAAGTAAAGGCAACGGATGCTGACTCTGGGTCCAACGCTGAGATTGAGTACACTGTCAGTGATGATCACTTTCGAATTGATGGGAATGGAGTCATTAGGAATAATAAGCAGCTGGATGCGGATAATAACAATGCTTACTATGAGTTTGTGGTTACTGCTCGTGACAAAGGTAAATACAAATATTCTAATCTCAAATTCTTGAAACTTTCTTCAAATCGTGATTTTTTGGTTTCCTCAGGTGACCCACCGCAGACAGGTTCAGCAACGGTTCGGATCTACACGAAAAATAAGAACGATGAAGAGCCAAAGTTTTCTCAGCAAGTCTACACGCCCAACGTGGATGAGAATGCAGGGCCTGATACGCTTGTCACCACCGTTGTGGCATCTGATAAGGACGGAGACAATGTGAGGTGAGGAATGCGATGGACCTGCGAATTTTAGAATTTTAAGTCCCGCGCCAAATAAATGTTTGGGCACCCATAGGAGCTTGTAATGAAAAATTGGATCAACCCGATTCCCAAAGGGTTGCCCATGGAAATCCATGGAAATCCTTAGGGTGGATTTCTGCTGGGAATTTCCCGTGAGAATCCATTGTCTGCACTCATGCACTGTTCTTAAATCGAAATCGCCGTTGAATCGACGTTAAAAATGTACTGAGTGTTTCTGGTGGTATGAGGACTCAAAATGACTCAGCAGTTGCTGAGTCACGGTGAGTGAAGACAATTTTCAGCCAGAACTAGTCTGTACATTTTCAACGTCGATTCAACGGCGATTTCGATTTAAGAACAGTGCACTCATGGGTTTCCATTAGCATCCATGGGCAAATCATTCGGGTTTTGTGAACGGCTTTCCCCTGAGCCATGGAAACCTAAGCGATTTCTTATTGAAACCCATGTGAGCCTTATTAGCCTACTATGATAATCTAATTCCCAAAGGTTTTGCCCATGGGATGAGATCCTGTTAAAATCCGTGCTCCTGAGGACGCCTATGGGCAAGCTGTTTCCTATGGTCAAGCCCATGTGTGCCCTTAGAGTTCTCATGGCGCAAAATTTATGTGATTCGGATTAATTTCCCAAACGACTCCCACGGCCGCTCGCATGGGTACCCAAACCCTATTTCCACGCGGGTGTCTAATTTTCTTCTGCTTTAAGGTTTGGATTCGTTGGAGGCGGTACGAAATCTGGTCAGTTCGTAATTGAGGACTACACAGGAGTAATTCGTCTCCACGCGGGGGCCATTGACCTTGATCGTGACAAGTACGAGTTGAACGTGACAGCCGTTGACGACGGTTCCTGCTGTGAAGGTGGAACAAAGACAATTCATACCTCAACTGCTGTAGTTGTCGTCTTTATCACTGATGTCAATGACAACAAACCCAAATTCAAGGACTGCTCCTCCTACTCACCCAAGGTTATGGAAGGAGCTCCAAACGGAACGCCCGTTATCAAGGTACATGCCACAGACGAGGACAAAGGGGTCAATGGGCATGTCAAATATTCCATTGTCCAACAACCCAATCAGAAAGGAGCAAAATTTACTGTCGACCAAGAGACCGGAGAAGTCATCACCAACAAAGTAATTTATACATCAAGATTGCCGCTGAATTCAAAATTCTCATTTAAAATCTTTGTGTTCTAGGTCTTCGATCGTGAGGGTGACGATGGAAAGTTCGTATCGGTCACCGTGAAAGCAACGGATCATGGAGAGCCGGCGCTGGAGGGCGTATGCTCCTTCACTGTAGAACTTGAAGACGTCAACGATAATCCGTAAGCAAAAAGATCTAATTTCGAACTACGCAGTTCGACAAACTTGAATTTCGAACCTTAAATTTGAACTGTTTGACTTCGTATTCGAGTTTGAACAAAAAAACGGAATTCGAAACCTAGAAAAGCGTTGGATTCAGAAAGCTGGAAATCGAAAATTCTAAATTCGCGCTCAAATTTTTACCCGAAGCTCGAATTCTGAAAAAGCTCAAAATTCGAGCTCAAATGTTTAGCTTTCTAAAGTACAGTTCCTCTGGAATTCGTTTTTTCCACTCGATATCGGAAGCATAGATTAAAACATGAGGGATTTGTGATGGATTTATCTCCAACTTCTAAAAATACGATTTTATGTTGAATTTCCGATTTTTGGATTCAAAGTGTTCGAATTTCGTGCTTAATTTTAAATCGGGAAAATCGGAGGCTCGAAATTCTTGCTTGATTTCTAAATTCCGAGTCCCTGCGAGATTTGATAAAAAATCATCAACAAAAAATCTGCTGTTAGATTGAAATAAAAATTTTATTTTTATTTTTTTCAGACCACTCTTTGATCGTCAGGTAGGTTTAAAATTTCCCGGGTGGAGCAGTCGAATCTTGCCCTTCTGAAATTTGCATTGCAAAATGGAACTTTATCCTTTTTACTGCTTGTATAGAAATACGTTGAGAATGTGAAACAAGATACGAGCGTGGGTACGAACATCCTCCGTGTATCTGCTTCCGATGAAGATGCTGATAACAACGGTGCAATTGTCTACACCCTCACTGCACCTCAAAACCACGGAGATTTGGATTACTTTGAAATCCAACCGGAGTCAGGTTGGATTATTCTCAAGAAACCACTCGACGTAAGTTGGGCATACAAATCCTTAATTTCCTTATTCTTTGTGAATGAGAATTATATGGGAGGATCAGGTTTCTTTTATGACAATTTTTAGTGTCAAAATACGGAAGTTAAAATTTTAGGATTTGAATTCAGGCGCGTGGTGGTGGTGGCGGTGATGGTTGGCAGTTTCCTACCTTTGAATTTCGCGCTTGCGTGCGTGTGGCGCTTTGTTCTCATGTGCCTTTTTTTCAGGCAAAAATTCCTAAACTCATTTGCTAATAATAATCAAGGGTAAACTCATAGGACGACTTTGTGGGAGAATTTGCATGATGAGTGAAATACATGCTAAATTTTGAATTTAATGTTTGCATGCCGCCTTTTTTCATGATTTTCACCAAATGTGCAGGGGTGCATTTTCGTAAGCGGATTAATTTTTCTTTTTCTTTTTTAGAAAAGTTTGGCTTAGTTAGAAATTAGCAATTTACTTACTTTGCTTGTACATTCAGATTTTTAAAAACTTTTCATTTATTTCTGTAACATTTTTGCCTTTTAGAAATAGGTGAGCGTAAAACGTCTGCGTAGTACGAGGAAATTTTGTGAAATCGTTCGTAATTTTAAAAAAACCGGCGGATTTTTGAGGAGCGAAAATTTTTTAAAGGACGTGCACGAGCTTTTCTTTCTCATGGAAATAGCAGGGGAAAATCGCGGATTTTCGATACGCTTTAAGGATTGAACTATACGCGTTTTTTTTTCTCCAGACAATTTAGCGGTATTTTCATAATTTTTCAATTTTGCGTGAGCCCGGTGCGCACACCTCGGTTTTAGGTAAAAACAAATGTTTGTGCGCGTCCTTAAGCTCAAATGCGTCGGGTAGTTCGTGACGGTATTTTGTAGTTGTGGAATACTGAGGGTCATTTTGTAATAGCAAGGACGAGTCACAGACGCTTAAGTAGAATTTTTTAATGCTGTAATTTTGAATCTGTGAATTTTGAATCACTCGTCCTTGAATGTTTTTGAGACTCCTGAGTCTGAATTTTTAGTTTTTGAATATTTTTGGCTCTGACATTAATTTTTGAAATAAAATGAGGGGTGAAACTGATTTTAGCGTGAGAAATATCGTCTCCAAGTCCAAGCCTCTGACAAAGGACTCGAGCCACTCTTTGCCATTGTCGACGTGGAGCTGGACGTCGTAGATCGGAACAATAAACCACCAAAGTGGGAGTCAACGACCTACGGCCCCATTTTCATTAGAGAAAATGTTACAGTTGGGACAGTCGTCACATCAGTCAAAGCAAGGTCGGTGTCTCCCCCTCCTCTCAGCAAAATCCAGCCAATCAAAATCAAGCATTTCCATTAATCCATTTCTTCACCGTCTAATTCTTCTTCATTTAATCGATACTCATCCATCTCACTCTCTTTTTCCTCAATTCCTAACCAAATTCCATTACAATTTTCAAATCTGCCGCCAAAACTGCCATGCACTGTTTACCAGAGACAATTGGTGACACAAAAACACTTTGTCCTTGGGAAAATTTCTTATGTGCTTTTGCACCGTATTTAATTGCACCGAGCACTAGCTTACCGCTTTACCATGTTGAGTATTTTTGACTCATGCGCCGCTGAGTGGCTTCTCACTTTTTAATATTATTCAACGAAAAAAAATTCGTGTTCATTATTGGTTATTTGATAGGGGTGAAAATGTTATGTTCCAAAATTCAAGAGGGAACGTTCAAAGGTCTTACACCTAGGATTCAGTGATATTCACACTCCAAAATGGTGAGAAACTTGGTCCCTGAAGTTTACTTCAAGCGTCCATTTTTTCGAACCTTTAATTGTTTAGGGATTTCAGAAAATCCTTGTGGGATTTAGGATATAAAAATTAGCGTTTTTAAGGGGGCTGTGCCGTTGTCCTTTCAGAACCTAGGAATTTTCAGGAATCGGAAAAAAACGAACAGGATTTTGTCTTGGAAAATATCGAGCAAGCGAGTGAATTTGAGCAATCTCAATTTCTCGAGTTATCGGCGTGATATCGCGAAATTTCGGATGTAAAAACTCTGAACGTTCCTTCACTAGTTCTAGACTTGAAAATGACGCTACGCAAGGTAATTGTAAATTCGAACCTCATTTTTGGAGGGATATTTTGGATTGAGCAGGAATTGGTTTGCGTAGCGCTAATTTTAAATTTTTCCTTCTATTTTCCATTCTTGGTTGTTCGTTATTAGCGTGAGACGTACAAGTTGGAGGCGATAGCACAAGACAAAGGCTTTCCGCCACTCTCTCGGACGGTTGAAATTCAAATTGATGTGGTAGACCGGGCGAATAATCCACCAGTCTGGGACCAAGTCGTGTACGGACCAATCCATGTCAAAGAAAATATGCCGGTTGGAGCTAAGGTCGTGGCAGTCAAAGCAAGGTCGGTCATCTGCAAAAAAAAATGAGAGAAAAATGTTATGGAATGCGACTGGGAAACGAAAAACTGCATTTTGAACTTTTTTGTGACCTGTGAGATGAGAAAGCGTGTCTACTTTCTAGTAGATTTGTGAGTAGAAATTTTTTGAAGAAAACTTCGTGAATTCTCCTATACTCACTGACTAATTAAAAATTTTTGTAAAGTCAGTGGGGATTTTTGGGATGAATTTTTTTCTCGAAGTGAATTTTTGATACTCTAGTAGAAAAATTAGTTTTGTATTTTGTGCCTTGTATAAACTTTTTTTTCTAGAATTTTAGGATGAAGATTCCTTAAGCCAGAATTGTATGCCTGGAAAATTTTTAGAACACTTTTTTCAGCAAAACATTTTTTTTCGCATTTGAATGTTCTTTTTTGCCTTCCTAATTCGGAAGTATTTTTCCTACCTGTCGGTAGTAGAAACAGTGCATGGATTTTTGCCCACCTCTTTTTCAATTTAAAAATGGCTGACCTGCTGTTTAACATGAATAACTTTGGCTTAAAATTTTTGCTGCTTGAAATTAGTTAGAAAATTTGTTTCTGAGTATATGAAATTTAAATGATATTTTTCTTGCTCAGCTCTGGAATTGAAGGGAATCCGACCGTCTTTTATCGTCTCATCCGTGGGTCCACAGCACAGACGAACAAGTACGACACGTTCTACTTGCAACAAAGGCAAGACAATGGCTTCACATGGGCTGATATTAAAGTCAACCACCCCCTTGACTTCGAAACCAACAAGGAATACAATCTCACCATTCGAGTCGAGGTTAGTAATGATAATCGGAAGGAGTTGCCGGAAAATATTCATTTTCTACTAAAGTTACCTTAATTATTTCATAATGAGAATAATTTCCACCTCGTATTTCTCAGTTTTTGTCATTCGATTCACCCGCTCGGTTGTCAGAATTGTTTTCCTATAAAGTTGGCTTTACGCCGACGAATTTCATTGCGAGGCGGCGTGAAACTTTGAGGCAGTCTCCCAATTCCTTTTTGCTGCATTGAATTTTGTTAATTGATTGCCGGTGTTGTTTGTCACCCCGCGCCGAAAACAACCGCTGCTAGTGGCAGTTTGTGGATAATTAGATACTCGAATTTTAAAAAAATCGACTCAATGTCTTTGAAATCGATTTCTGTTTTTTTTTTTCAAACTTTTAAATGCACAAAAAAGCAGAAGAAAAAGGAAAAAGGCGAAAAAGTCTACAAAAAACTTGGTTTCTCTTTTAGAACAACGGAGCTCAGCAATTAGCTTCAGAGGCAACGATTTACATAATTCTGGAAGACGTGAATGACGAGATTCCACTGTTTACGGAGCGTGAGCAGGAGACGGTGGCTGAGGGTGAGCCAGTTGGGACTCGCGTATCCCAAGTCAATGCAATCGACAAGGATGGAACAGCTCCAAATAATTTGGTAAAATTAATTATTTTGCGTTGGGTTGTTCGGCTAATGGCATTACGGCGAGAAACTCGCGAGAAGCCTGCGCAGGTGCTCTTTGTCTGGACCATAGATAACTGTCATTGCCGCACTACAACTTTCTGCTCAGCCATACAGCACCTTCGCAGAATTTTCGCAATTTTTCGTCGCAGTGGCATCTGAGGCGAAGAAATCTGATTTTCAAGAATTTTGTAAATATTCTGATTTTAATTTCGGATTTTTCTTTAGGTCAAATACTACGTTGTAAACTCCGAGGGGAAGGATTATTTTGAGGTGAACGAATTCACAGGTGAAATATTTACAAAAATCGTTTTTGATCGTGAGAAGCAGGGGGCGTATGCTCTTGCCATTGAAGCCAGGGACTCTGCACCGTCTGCTAGACCAAACAGCGGTGGACAGCCGAACACTGGTGAGTTTTCTCTGCTTATCATCCCATTCTCCAGAGTGTGGAATCAGAGGAAAATGAAGAAGACACAATGGAACTCGTTAAGAAAGAGAAAATAACGTGATCGGAATTTCCTCATTGTTCAATTCCCTTCATAATTTTCTATTGTGTGGTAGAAAGCATTTTCAATTTTACCAGTCAGTTTTCATTCTTTTCTTCTTGTCTGCGTGCGATTACAGCACTGCGTAAAGAAAACGCTTTCTGACTCTTTTTTCCGTTTGAATTATTCTTCTTGGCTAAAGCGCATGAAAACAGAAAAATCTTCAGTTTTAAGAAATCGAGTGAAAACTGAGTGGGATTGAGATTTTCACTTTCAGTTTCTTCGGCTCACTCTCTCCGTGGCGTGGTGGAGAAAGCGTACAGACGGGAAGAGAAAGTCAAGGCATACACTAGTTAATCTGCTTTTATTTTTTCAGTGACAAAATTCATCCGAATTGGAATCGCTGATAAAAACGACAACCCTCCGTAAGTCACAGAATTCTTTTTTATTTTTCAAAAATCTAGAAAAAAAATTTTGAATTAAAATTTAAAGAATCTTCATTCAAAAAACAAGAAAAAAAATTAATGAAAAAAAAAAGATTCTTGTGTTCAATTTTTCTTTTTGGAAAAACTCAAGATTTCTCTGTTTTTGAATTCAGGTATTTTGACAAGGCTCTCTACGAGGCAGAGGTTGATGAAAACGAAGATATTCAGCATACAGTGTTAACAGTGACGGCCAAGGATCTTGATGAGTGTAAGTTTAACCTCGTCCTTCTAATCTCTCGCCTTATAGAAATCCCGGAAAGGTTTTATGCTTAATTTTACAAATTGAGTCGCTGACTGGAGAGAATTTCCAAAATGTTCCTCTTGAGGATGATAATTCTAGGAGCATAATGGGCATAAATGGGCTCGGAATTATGATTAAGTGTGGAAAGCTGGATTTTATGTGGAGAAAGGCTAGACACTAACTTTTCTTAAGTTTCAGATTTTAATGGCTTTTCCCAGGGTTCTCCTTTACCATCATTAAATCCCTCATTTTCCTCTTCCCGTGATTCAAAAAAAAAGTGACGCTATAGTATTTCTATTGTTAAACCTCTGTCTTGACTCGATTCAGAATAGCTGAAGGCTTTGGAAGATTATGCAAATGACGGTACGATTTTTAGCTTTTGAAAATCAAGGAAACAAGTTACCGTAGAATGGGGCGATTTGGGACAGCGATATTTGAAAACGGCCAAGCTAAAAAATTTCGTAAGTTAAAGGAGCAACCGCGGAATATGCATTTTTCTCTTCATGCTTTTTCTGTTAAATTTGTTTCTCTTCTAATTTTGATTTATTTGTTAACCATTTTTTGAAAACTTGAAAAAAAGCAAATGCTTTGTCGGCCTTTTTTTCACCGAACGCTGAAAAAATAATGTTTTTTTTTCAAAATGAGGATTTTAGTTAGCCTTAAGTGTCCATGACTTAGACCACTCTACTGGATTTTGTGAGTTTTCCTGAGCTTCCAAAAAGAATTTGACGAATTTAGAATTGAAATGTAGTGAAGAGAAAAGTATGAAAAAGTTGTAGTGGAAAGCTAATCCTTTCGTATGGTGAAAAGCAATGGAAAAGTAAAAGTTTTTCATTTTTCTCGACTCTTTTCTTTTTTATTCATTTCGTTCCGGCTGAAATAAGTTTGAGTTTTTGTTGGAATGATTTTCTCTTTGGGATTTTCATTCCTTTGATGTTCTTTGTTTGTCTAGAAGGAATTATTATGATTGTTTGTGTCGGGAGTAAGAAAAAAGTAATATGAGAAACGGAAGAAATGAATTTCAATCTAAAATTTTCATCTTTATCTTTTCTCTCTTCAAAAAAAAAAGAAAAGGAAAAGGAGGTCAATTGATGCTTAGGTTACTTCACATTTCCAGAGAATTTCAATTTAAAGGAAAACAAGGAAAATTTATAGTTCAAGTGGAAATGCATCTTTCTTCCCTTGGCTAATTTTCAGAATTCAAAACACCACAGCTTTACGACTCTGGTTTTTATTTTCAGAGGGAGAAAGTTGATTTATGGAAGCAGGGTAACTAAACTTTCTTCCGATTAATAAATTCATGAGAGTTTTTCTCCACTTTTTGCGACAAGAATTTTATGGACAAGCTTTCGTTCTGCTAAGGTTTAAAAAGATTAAAAGGAAAACTCAGCCTCATAAATTCCAAAGCGAGGGTCATGCATCCTCTGTTTTCGAAATGAAGTTTTAACAGGAAAAATAATTGATGCCATTTTCTGGTCCATTTGTTTCAAGCGCACTCCAACTTTTTCAACAAAAAAAATAAGGAAAAAAAAAGTTGAGTCTTCCAAGGGAAGGAGACGAGCTGTCCGGCGATTTCCGATGATTTCTACAAATTTCAAGACTTATCGAATGAAAATCGATATTTTCAAAAATAGAATTGTTCTCCAGATTGCTCAATTATTCATTGCTTATAATATTCAGAGAACATGATTTTCCGAGTAGTTTCAGGCCCAATGACACGGTTTTTGAGGAAATCTAATTTTCTGCTTCCGAAACTACAAATGATATACGTGAATTTCTCAAAACACAAAAAATCAAAATCAAACGTCGAAAAACTAAGAAAAAATTCAAAAGTCTGCGCATTCATGTTAAAAATCTCGTTTTGCTACCGTTTAGAGCGGTATATGTCCATATTGCGGAAGGCAGGGTTGGGCTGGTAGGGAGTACTGTACAGCAATGCGAATCATTCGGGAGTCGACATCGAATTTGGAAAACCAAGTTCCAATCATTCGAGCTCGAGGAAAACCCCTCATATTCGACCGTACACGAACATTCGAAATGCCAACCTAGTGAGGTTGCCTTGTCAGATTTCTAAAATATTGAAGAAAGAAAATGTCTGCTTTTTTTTCAGCCTCGAGAATCCGATACGAAATTACCAAAGGAAATACTGGTGGTGCATTTGCAGTGAAGAACATGACAGGTGCTATTTACGTCGCAGGGCCCCTTGACTATGAAACGCGAAAACGGGTAAGTCTCATTTAGAAACCAAGCGATATGAATAAGTATTGCTAGATATGCGTTAACTTGCTCATGTGATCATGCTGTATTCAAGAAATAGTGGTTAATTGAATGGGATTATTTAGTATGAGTTACGTCTCTCTGCCTCTGACAACAAGAATGAGAACTCTACAACCGTGGTTATCAACGTCAAGGATCAGAATGATAATCAACCATGGTTTGATCGCCCTACTTATGAAACTCAAATAACTGAAGAAGATGATCGTAATCTTCCTAAACGCGTTCTCCAGGTTAACTTTCACTTCTAACATTCTTCCCTCCGTGTCTCTCCTTTCTAATCCTCCTTTCAATTTCTCCAAATGGGTTTTGGGTGGTTCTTCCTCATACTCTGACTTAATCTTTTCTCCCTTCGGATTTTGGTCCTGGCTTGAAATAAATTGGAAATCGTAGACGAGGATGCCAAAAAGAGAATTCAAACTTTTTTATATCTATTCTAGTTTTTTTTTTCTTTTTTTTGCTCCAGTAGATTTCCGCTTCTAATATAAAATCCAAGGAGACATTACCCACTTTCTCCTTGAAATAAAAAAAAATATGGAGAAAGTCGGAGAAGCCTGTGAAAACTAATAAAATTTTACGGCTGGCGAAAATTAACTCTGAGAAACTTTTGAAGGTTGAAAAATCTATTCATCTTTTTATTTTATTTTTAATTTTTTCTTCCTCCCTCGGTGTGAAAATTAACTTCACATCTGAAAAAAGTATATTATTTTATCCTTTAAGAAGCTTCTAGAATAAGACAATTTTTCCTTTTTCATGAATTTATTATTTTTCGAATGAATTTCAGCTTATACATTTTTTTCAGAAGAAAATTTATAGTAGTACAGACTTTTAGTCGTAAAAATTAATTTTACAGCGAGCTTGTGCATTTGTTATTTTGTTTAACTTTTTTAACAAATTTTTTAATTTTAGTTATTTTTTGAGGCTTGAAATTTTTTAATTACTTTACACTTTCACTCGGCGCAGAAATATTTAGCGGTTATGAGTAAAAAGTTTCGCCAAGATCCAGGCCACCTTGCAAAGTCCTTAAAATTGGGATTCCTAAAATGTTTTATTTTTTTAGAAGTTTAGTTATTTTTAGGAAAAAAATTTCCATAATGAAATTGAAAGTTTTAAGAAGTTTCCCAACCCTGCTCACCCTCCACTCTAATTTTCTCCACGTAGTAAATCTTCATAACATTGAATTTCAATTTTTTCTCCTATGCAGAAAGTAATCTGACTCACAAAAGCTTGAAATCTTTCTAAAATCTCTACTCTAAGAATTCTTGCTTGACACTTTTTTTCTTCTTTAGCAGATTTCGATTTCATTCTCAATCCCTTCTGTTTTTTGTGAAAGTTTTTGGCAAAGGGGATGAAGGAAAGTGATAAAAATCCCATGAGTCCTGCCCGTCGAGGGAGTACAGTGAGTTGAGGCTGTGTCAATGGGCTCCTTTTCCTAAGTTTATGAGATCCCTTTAAACTTCCGCTGAATTTGCAAAAAAAAGAAGAAAGAGGGATAATGGCCTCGAATTCCTAAATTTCTTTGTTCACTACATCACGAGGGCATTTTCTTCAGGAACAAGCCATAAGTTTCACTCCAGTAAGTTGATGCATGGCTGCAAATGAAGCTGGAGCTGGTTACAGTGGATTAGTTTGTATTCGCGCATGAGCAAGAGTTTCTGATTATTTTGATTATGATTTGATTTGATTTTAAGCATGGCTTCTTATATTTTGTTTTTTTCTTTTATTTTTTTGTTCATTTGAAGTTTGAATTGACCTTGGTAGCATCCGACAGTTTGAATGAGAATGAGACGACCGTTGTAATACGAATCAACGACGTCAATGACCTCCCGCCTATTTTTAGTCAACCGCTATACCCCTCAACAATTGAGGAAGAGTACACAGAAAATCTTCCACTCAAACTCCTCAAGGTAACAACCACCCGTCACCTTTAACCCTCCAAGTCCTCAGCCCTCACAGCCTGAGAATTCGTGATTTCTTGATTTTCGAATCTCGATCCCAAAAATTACCCTTTAGGAATCCTTTTCCTCAAGCCGTTTAACATTGTAACCAAAAGAGCTAGGATTTCACAATAGAAGCTCTACTTCGAATTTGCGAAACATAAAACATTTAAAGAAAAGTTGTGAATCATAGGGCAATTAAAAACCGCACAAGCACATTTGAATTGCAATCCAACCGAACTTCAGTCACATTTCCATCGCATTAAATATCCCATTTTGAATTTCGAATTCGGCGCTGCAAAGTTTCGAATTTCCGACTTCGGCCTTAGCCGAAATTTTCGTGCTCGCGACAGACGGATGGTCATTTTGAAAAACCCCGCTTTGTCAGAGGGTTACAAGCGAAAAAGGAGGAAATGAAGAAATCACGATCTCGGTTAAGGTTGTTTCCTGATCAAAAGTTGCCGTTCCAAGTATTTTCTCCTAAATCCTACCACCCCAGCCCTGCTGAGCATGCGCAGCAGTAGGGAAGATGAGAAACTTTCGTGATTTTCTAGGTGACTGCAAGTGATGGTGACAAGGATCGCCCACAAAATATCGTCTACTTCCTCACTGGCCAAGGAATTGACTCTGACAACCCAGCCAACAGCAAATTCGACATCAACCGAACCACTGGGGAAATCTATGTACTCAAGGTATGTAAACTTGAGGTTAAAAACTCCTGAAATCATTCTAGCGTAAGCTTCCCTTTCTTGATAGCCGCTGGACCGTGATCAACCTCATGGAAGGGCTCAATGGCGATTCACAGTCTTTGCCCAGGACGAAGGTGGTGAAGGCCTGGTTGGATACAGTGACGTCCAAGTGAACCTCAAGGACATCAATGACAATGCCCCACTCTTCCCACAAGGAGTCTATGTAGGAAACGTGACGGAGAATGGGACGTCTGGCATGGTCGTAATGACAATGACAGCTGTAGACTATGACGATCCGAATGAAGGAACGAATGCTAAGCTCACCTACTCCATTGAGAAGAATGTCATTGATGAAGATCAGGGCCGACCGATTTTTGAGATTGAACCGGATACCGGAGTTATCAAAACAGCTGTTTGTTGCTTGGATCGTGAGAAAACACCGGATTACTCAATACAAGTTGTGGCAATGGACGGGGGAGGGCTCAAAGGTAAGAAAGCTTAAAATTCTTGCAAATCAAACAACTTGTCGCACGATTATTCAGATCAAAAATCAAAATTTTTAGTGACAAAAGGCATATGTCACTCTGAAATAGCGGGAAACTGAAACCTTGGAACTCCCTCACGCTTTTGAGTTTTCCCACGATTTTTAGTAGGACAAGAATTCAAACTCCCCCCCTACGTCGGCGTAGGATTGCGTTGCGGGTGATTTCAAAAGTTTTAATTCCTACTTTTCTCAAGGTACGGGTACGGCTTCAATTCGTGTCAAAGACATCAACGACATGCCGCCGCACTTCACAAAAGACGAGTGGTTCACGGAAGTGGATGAAACTGACGGGAGTACTTTACCCGACACCCCCATTCTCACGGTCACAGTTCACGATGAGGACGAGACAAACAAGTTCCACTACAAAGTACTTGAGAACAGCGGCTACGGAGCTGACAAGTTCACAATGGTGAGGAACAATGACGGTACTGGATCACTCAAGATCGTTCAACCCCTTGACTACGAAGATCCACTTCAGAGTCAGGGCTTTCGATTCCGCATCCAAGTTAATGACAAAGGAGATGATAATGACAATGACAAGTACCATGTTGCTTATGCATGGGTCAAAGTAGCACTACGAGATATCAACGATAACAAGCCGAGTTTCGAAAGACCCAATATTGAAGTCTCAGTGTATGAAAATGCGGAAATCGGGAAAACTCTTGAAACTTTTAAAGCAGTAGATCCAGATCAAGGAGGAAAAAGCAAAGTCTCGTATGCAATTGATAGATCGTCGGATCGAAAGAGGCAATTTTCAATTAGTCAAGATGGGACAGTCACAATTCAACGAACGCTCGACCGAGAGGAGACGCCGAGGCACCAAGTGAAAATTCTTGCAATTGACGATGGAGTGCCGCCGAAGACTGCTACGGCCACTCTCTCCATCCTCGTTCAAGACATCAATGATAATGCTCCGACGTTTCTCAAGGACTACCGCCCTGTCCTCCCTGAGCACCAGTCTCCTAAGAAAGTGGTCGAAGTACTCGCAACGGACGATGATGATCGATCCAAAGGGAATGGGCCGCCGTTTACTTTCCGAATGGATCCGAATGCTGCCGATGAAATTAAGGCCTCCTTCAAAGTGGAACATGATCCAAGTAAGAAAATATTTAGAAAAGCTTCAAAAATTCTTAACCGACTAAGGCGTTTGCTTTTTAACATGGTGCCCAACCGTCCGCCTTGCCTCGAAAAAGTTCCAATTTTAAGTAAAGTTTAAATTTAACAAAATTTTTAATCTGTTTTGAGTTTGAATTTTCGAATACGAGCTTTTGAATTCGTGCGCTTCCATTTGAGTTTTCGCAATCGCACCTCAGCTTAAAAATGTTTTTGAAAATTTCGACATTTTTTAATAATTTAAAAAACATTTGAAAGTATGAAGAATTTGTAGATTTCAAAAAAAAATTTGGAAGTTGAAAAATTTCAGAAAAGCTCAAAAATTTCTGGGGCTTGAAATCTCAGTAATCTCTAAAGATGTTGAGACATACTAATTTATAAAAGCAAAAAGTTTCAGAAAATCTCAAAGCTGCTCATTTTCAGAATAAAAACTCCAAATTCCTTTCAAAAACCCCGAGTTTCTGCCGGTCCTTCCATCAAAAGATGAAGCAGCTTACTTTAAGCCAGCAGAACGGGAAAAAGGAAAAATTGCCATTGAAACAAGAGAAAATGCTCCACGTCGGTTTTTCCAAAGGAGAACGGCAGGGTAACATTATGAAAGGTGCCCCATACAATTTTACAAGAAACCTTGCAGCCTCAACTCAGTTTTTTGCGTAGAATCGATTGGTGAAAACCATTTTCCCGAATTCGAATTGGTTTGACCTCAGGAGGTCACCA
>JABASM010000798.1:0-18649 GCA_019776545.1 Brachystomella parvula | reverse complement strand
CGAAAAATTGATTGCATTTGGTTTACCCACTCACTCACCCAAGCCGACTCTTGTGATAAGTTGAGAGGCCAGCCACAGGATTCGTTCCAATCGTTTCCTCCTTGTCCCATCTCGGTGGGTAGACAGGCTTAAAAATTTGTGAGAAATCACGCCCTCGGATTACTCTCAGGGGACGATTGTCTGGAAGAATGGTGGAGACAGCAGGAAGTTTTTCTTGAAGTGTTAAGCTATCCAGAGAATCCTCATCCTCCAACGCCGCCTGTGGTGTGTTCGATGTTGTAACCTTGTAGACGAGAAACGTTTGAGGAAGCGAGGAAGGCATCCTCCTCTTCTTATCACTAAAACTACCACTGTCAAAATTCGAACTACTAGAAATATCCCCATGAGGGTGGGCAATAGAAGGTTCTTCGACTTCTGGAGCTTCTGGCGTCACCCTGGGCATACTAGTACGAGGGACTGGAGTGGAGAAGGCCAAAGGCCCCACCAAAAGTGTTAGACAATAGCATTACCCCTATCAACAACAAATTTAGGGAAAACAGCTTTTCGTTGGCAAAACAATTCCGCTACTTATACTTGTTTATGGTTATTATATTGCCGACCGTTGTCACCGTTACTCATGAGGCTTCCTCTTTAAATTCCAGATGCTTCGATCCTATTCCATGAGTCCGGCCCTCAAAATACCTACGTCCGTACTGTGGACACCCACCAGAGTACAGTCGTTACTAATCAAATAGGAGATGGGGCTGGAAGCTCTAGACTCCGATATAGCCCTACACTAGGAGGAAAGTCTCCACCCTCCTGTGCCAAGGATGATCTCTTCTGCGAGGATTTCGAGCACTACCCCAAGTAATACTGGACGAAAAGACAACCTGCAATTGCAAACTAATTATTCGACGAAAAATTGATTGCATTTGGTTTACCCACTCACTCACCCAAGCCGACTCTTGTGATAAGTTGAGAGGCCAGCCACAGGATTCGTTCCAATCGTTTCCTCCTTGTCCCATCTCGGTGGGTTATCTCTTCTGCGAGGATTTCGAGCACTACCCCAAGTAATACTGGACGAAAAGACAACCTGCAATTGCAAACTAATTATTCATTAAAAACTTTTCAACAGGGAAGTTCTGAATCTAGTCCTAAGCAGAATCTTCACTCCTAAGGAATTCCGGGACGTTTACGGAGAAACCACTGACAATTCTACAACGGTGAGAAGAATAACTGCAGAAATACCCTAAAGGGTATTTAATAATCCATTGGTACTGAACAATGAAATATTTCTAGACCACGGATTTAAAGCTCCTGGAGAGAACTGGACTCATTTCTTCAAATTATGAAGAGACACCTCTCTGCTCTTCCGTGGTAAGTCATGACTTCTTTTTCTGAGAAGTGACATTCCTTTAACAAAGGCAAAAATGTACTCAAAATGCTTGAAACATTCTGCACTGAAAATTTTGGAGCAAAGTCCCTCGAGACGAAACAGATACTTGACAGTATGAAAAAGATTTCTGTTGGGTGTCGCTCCGTCACTTCTTACAAAATTAGAAAAATAAATTCAAAAATTTACGATTTGAATTGAATGATTTAGGAGAGAACGATATACCCGAGAGTAGCGAGGAACAAGGATAACAAGTGGATGTACGTAGTTAATCACGATGAATACATACAAGGAGTTCGAGTTGAAAAGTGTCTGGATGACGATGGATCCCCATGCGTTTTTGGTGAGACGGCACCAGTCGGCTACCAGACAGCCTGTCGACAAAAGTACATCTACAAGAAGCTCCTAGCCCTTACGCCTGAAGGGAAAACTTCCACAGATACATTTAAGCTTCCGTCGTGCTGTGTCTGTTTCGTTAAAAAAGTTCCACCCCTCAGAGTTCACAATACGAGTCCCGCTGCCCTTAGCACGTTAAAGAGAACTCCGGCCCCGTTGGAAGAAGACCCTCAACCCGACTACGATGACACGCCCACAACCTCAACTACTACAACATCAAGGAGCAGGTCTCTGCGAGGAAGGTCTCTGCGAGGAAGATCTTAGAGAGCAGCGTCTGTTGAACAGACGACGGTAAAACGTACTTCACTCCGAATCTCATTTATTGAATCCTGTAAAGGATTAAGAGACATTACTAATTGTTACTAATAGTTTTAATTATTGTATTCTTTTAACGCATACCTTCATTTATAATATACAAAGACAACTAAGTAAAAAGGAAAAGATTATTCAAGGTTACTTTAAAAATTGGTGGAGCTCAGTGAATTTCTCCTGCTCCCACCTCCTTGAGAATATGGGATTTCCCTTTAAAATACTCACGATACCAGTTTATGTATTCATGCTTCTCGGGAACAGTGAGATAAGGATTCTTGGATATAGCAACCCTCACCAACTCCATGAAATGGCGGATAGGACCCTTCTTCGGACACCAGGAGTCTACCAAAGGCTCTAGGAAGACATGATCTGTGAAATCATATTTTGTTTCTTCTTCTTTTATCCCTGAAGAAAGAAAGTAAAAATGAGAAAAATGCTGGTAAAGGTTGGTTTGACTGAACTGAATTTCAATGTCAGTTTACCTTGCTCATTGTCAACTGGAAATTTCCAAAGTTTCCCTTGCTCAGTCCAGAGAATCATTTCCTCAAATCCATTAGCTGGTGGATGTGTCGCTGCCAGTTTGAGTTCCTTCTCATGAATCTTGTCCCATGTGGAGAGAAGGGATTCTTGTTTTTCTGGAGGAGGAGTACCCTTCATCTGGGTGAAAATTCCTAGTGGCCTTGTCCCAAAGAGGTCAATAGGATTGTAGGCGTAACTTTGTGGTGGCTGTAGTCGCTCAGGATGAGCGTATCTATCTTGCTGGCGACGCTGCAAGTCGTGCTGATCAGTAACGTTTTCCCCTAGAATTCGTCTAACCCTTTGAGCTCTGCTTGCTTCTATCTCTGGTCCTCTAGTTGGAACTGCTTTTGGAGTTCGGTCAATTTTCATTCCCAGGAAAAGTTCACTGAAATTTTACCGAATGTCATGTTATATCTGACTGAGTTTTCACATCATTCAAAGCACAATATACCTCAAATTAATTTTTGCTACTTGCTGAGTTTTCAGCTTCTGGACAAGCTCATTCTCAGTCGTCTGTGGATCCCCTTCCAAATTTGCAGCGACTGTTTTCACCGCTGAAAGTAACTGAGGACCTATTTTGAAGCAAAATACACGAAATAAGCTACGCTGACATCGAGCCCTCAAGCTAAAGGTTTCAAAATATTAAAATTTTAGAGACAACGCCGGCATGAAAGGCTCGCAGTATGCTCGCAAGTGTCTGAAATTTTGCACACGAGTAGCAGACATGATCTACTACTTTTTTTTCGTGATTTCCATCTACAATATTCGTGCTAGACACGTTCCAGACACCCTTAACCACTTTGGTGCATTTTTCGAACACTTGGAAAAATAAGATTTGTTGCCAAAATGTTATATTTGTTTTTCGACACTTCGACATTTTAGTAAAATGTCCAGTCAGCAGTTAGTGGGTAGTTAAAGTAAAATGATTTTACTTCAACTACTGACTGGTAGGTATTAACAGCGCATTGGTAAAAACCATGTTCATAGCAGTCCAACGGACGGCCCGCTGGTACGATTTCAATTCAGTCATCCTCATCCACTACTACTCAGCTTGAGGGTAAAAATGAGTGTCAGAAAATGAAGTAAAATATCGCTTACTCAGTTTCGGTTCTTCCTTGAGTTCCAGCGTCACAGTTCCTCCTTCTGTCTTTTCTACTACTTTGGGTTTCCCTCTTTTCTCACGTATAGGTACTGCTAATTTAAAGTCAACCTTCGGATCGCCTTGACTTTTATGCTGAGCTCGCGCTTGAGAATCCTAGAAAACAAGGTACCTTCAGACCAAAAACATACTAAACACAAACGTAAAAGCGTTTAATGCTTAGCGCAAACTAACCTTGACAATGGCCTGTAGTAAATCATTCAGCTTATCCTTGGAAGACTTCTTCCCGTCTTTATTATCATCCTCAGTCGAGTAGCTACGAGAAGTTCTAAAGGAGACTGACCTGTGGCAAAGGAAATAAGAATGTTATACATTACTAACAAGCTAGAGTTCCTCATTCACGTGCTCCATCCCACGGCACTACTGAGCTATTTTTACTACTCGTGATTCCAGTACTGGAATCACGAGTTCAGAGCCATAACACATTAAAGTAATCTAGTTATAGATCCAATAGTCGTCTTACTTATGAAGACCATTGATACAAGTGATGAGCATGGCATTTCTACGGACTCTGGCAATTCTTCTCCACGTGAAATAGGGCCTTCCATTCGCCGTGATGGTGATCAACATTGCGAAACGTGATTTATATCCTGGAATCCTAAGGCCCAGCGTACGGGTAGTGGAGCAGTACCAACCGATGAACGATGCCGATCTGATTGACACAGCAAACTAAAGAACTTATTTAGCAAGAACTAATTAAAATGCTTACAAAAATTCTGGTCCTTTTTACTCACAGCAGCTTTGCGTGTCTAACTTTTTTTCCTGAAATTCAAAGGTGACAAAGCGCCACAGGTGAAAGTGACGCTTTTAGTGATGCCGGCTACTAATCAGAAACAATAAAAATTGTCCTTAAAAATCAAACTAATTAATGGCTTTTGCGAATAAAAGTAAATAATGAATGTTCAAGCAATGTAACTTACACCTGATGCAATTCTGGGCCATAAATCTACATACCGATACCAGTAGTTCTTCTTTCACCACGGTCCAGTAATTGATGATCCTTTCATTTCCCCCCTAAAAACAATATTAAAAAATGCTGTATTTCCGGTCAGTACGTTATAACTACTATAGGAACTAGCTTATAAATAAGAATGCCTTACCTTGCACTTATAATTACGACAGCGTTGTCTATAGCTGAACGTTCCATCCTTTCGTTAAAATGATTTCCTTTGACGGATGACAACGGCTGTAACCTCGGCTGCAAGAATCATGTCTCCGACAGCAGCCGATGGTAAACGGTTTAGTTTAGCACGATAGATAACAACGATGTAATTCACCTCAAGAATATGAAAGGTAAATATACTTCGGAGATGGTGACTAAGAAGATTTTTGTTTATCAACAATGAATTTAATCACAGATCAAATTAAAGTTGTAGAACTATAAAGATTCCGCATTTTGTGCCTGCAATCCTTTGAAGCTGACAACGGGAACGTAGGTCACCATGGTGTACAGCTTCTGGGCAGAGTCTTTATCGTCGTTACGCTTCCGTTCTAATTTAACCCGGACGCGGAATGGGACGTTTCTGCAATAAAAAATAAAAGTTGCGAGTTAGTTACTTAAGAGGAAACAGCCAGGGGTCATAAGCGCTTTTTTCGTCGAGTTTAATAACAACTACTAGAGTAAAGAAATGGCAACTATACCTGACTCCACGGGACCAGAGCTAGGAGAACCTTGTTTACAGTTTCATCAATCCTGACGTCCTTCGTTCCTGCTGAGCCAACTTCATGACCTCTTTGACTGCCCGAGGTGCCCGGACTTTGGACTTAACCTTATGCAGCTTTCGGTGGAGGTTGAAAGTACAGATCCGGCTCGAAAGCTCCTTCATGACGGTTACAGACTTCTGTTTCCCCATCGATCTGTTCGGTTCCTGTAAAAGACAAGATTTAATTACTTACCAAAAATTATCCGAAATAGTAGAGAATACTACAGTATCTGTGGACACACTGACACACTACTACTGACGACAGTGACACTCAAACGGCACGTTTTTAGTCAAACGTTTAAGAGAGTAAAAAGCGTACTTTTTACTTATTCAAAATTCGAGACCTAAAAACTTCATACTTTAAGAATAACCGAGTGATGTCACCTTTCTTTGATGTAGAGAAGCGTCCTTTTTTCATAAAACCGGTCTTCTTCGTGGTAATTTTTTTGTACGGATTTTTGATTCCTTAAAAATTAAGAAACTTTCGGTTTCAAGTTTATGTAGCTTTTCGATTTCGAACTCATTTTCACTCACAAGGGAAAGCGTTTACGTGTAGCGGTGTAGCACCTCGAATTCCGAGATTTTGCCTTATTTCACCTCCAAAACAGTTCGAAATTACGGGCCTACGAATTCGGTATGTTTTTTGGAATTTGGGGAAACTTCCTACGAGACTACGCAACTTTTGTCCGATGGGTTTTTCGAAAAACTGGATACTTTGCGAGTAATGCCCGAATGACCTAGGGCTGTTTCAATACCTTTTCTCATGGATGGCCTTACGAATTGGGTCGATGAATTCAGCGACCTGGTACACGAATTCAGCGACATGGGACGCTGTACTCGTCGGCCCAATACACAGATTCTGCGACCGGTCTAGACTGTCAATACGTTCCCTTCTATAAGTTGCGGATGAAAAATCAGCATAATCAGTCGGAAACATCAAGCACTAAAATTTGAACATTAATTCTGCAAAAATTGATCCCATAGTCTATTATGCTTTCCATCTTCGTTCATTTTAAGGAAGCTTTCCAAATTCGAACCAATTATTTTTGCCATATAGAGAAGCCGGACCGCTAATAAGCAGAAATATTGGGAACTGATGAGTTGAGTAATTATTCAAGCATTTTACTGAGCTCATTAGAGACCAGGTAAAATCTTCATACCTGGCGAGATTCGAGGATTTAAAGGGAGATGAAGTTCAGTTTACAGTAAAAATACAATGGGAGGAGGAAAGAATAGAGATTACTTTTAAAGCTCATTTGTCAGATGATAAAAAGAGCCTAGTCTGCTCCTGCTGCTACACCTCTCCCACACAAACTAATTTAATATGCCATGGCCATCAGGGGAACTATAGGTAAGAGAAATTATTTTCTAACAAAATCTTATCTATTTTACCTTCCTGTATTTGTTCTCAATTCATTTACCCAGTTTGACTCATAGTTTACTTTGATTTACCATGTAGAGTCCTCAGTTTCTTCCCTTAAACGCTGCTTCTGAAGCTCGGAGTCAGGATGAGCAGAAACAGCCGTTCCAGCAGGAATGGAAATCAAAATGGAGAAGTTTCAGGGTCAGGTCAATCTCGGTTCAGTTGTTTCACCTGTTCGAATCCTGGAGACCCAGGTCGAGGGACGCCGGGGGTGGATCAGCCCAAGGGATGTACGGACGTTGTATTTCTTGCCATCTATGTCCTATTCTGCCTTTTCATGGTAAAAATTAAAATTCTGGAAATTATGATACCTGGGAAATTAACTTGGATTTTTTTAGGTTGTGATCGGGGTATTTGCAATTAGTTACGGTAATCCGCTTAGGCTCATCAATGGGATGGATAGTTTTGGGAATATCTGCGGAATGAAAAATATGGAAGTTGACAACATGAACTTTACTGGGATGGATATGAGCGACAAGCCGTGAGTTTCGGGTTTCTTGGTATGCAGCTATTATTTGAGAAAAATTAATCTGTAATTGACTGATTTTCAGATACGTGTTCTTCTTTGATCGTTTCCATATGGAAGAGTCAAGGAAAATCTGTGTCAAGGCATGCCCTGACACAGAAATTCGTAGCATTCAGGATCTCCAAGACTTTCATCGTAATCGAAGCGTCAGCTTGTGTCAGTAAGTTAAGTTAGTCAGTTTTAAGGCACTGAATTCTGATTTTCCTGACTTTTTGATTTCCCATTAGGTATGACTTCCGCCTAGAATTCTTGGGGTACAAGGATGCCTCTTTTACTGCCAGCATTGCAAAGCAAATGTGCCCGAAACTTCCATATCCTGCAACGTAACTAAACTCATCAAAATAATGAAGGATACTAACATGGTTTGAAAAAATTGAAAACAGAACCCCAGTCCTAAAACGCTGCATTCCAAAACCAGCTTCAGGAATGGAAATGTCTGAAGTCTATGGATACTTGAATGGTCTCAATGCATTTAAGCAAATTCTTGGTGACCTTGCCATTACTTGGTCGACCGTCCTAGGATTATCAGCCCTGGCATTTTGTAAGTCAAATACTAAGCTCTACTTTAAGATAGTAATGTAGTTTAACCCAGTTTTGTCTTCGCAGTGATTTCTGGAGGTCTCATGCTTTGTGTCCATTGGATGACAGCATTCACCGCTTATGCTATTCTTGCCCTCGCCGCCTTGACGTCTGTAGGTAAGCGAACCTTCTGAAAAGATTTATTCAAAAATAGGATATTTCAGAAGCTTGGTCATTTTAGGATTCACTTCTTTCTTATGGTGGGTCTACATGGATCTGAAGCAGACCCTGGATGCAACCCCACCCTCGCAAATGCTTGATGAGTCTGTTAAGAACGAAAAAGCCTTCTTAACATACAGCATCATCTCAACAGCCTTCACACTAGTTTTCCTATGCATCATATTCTACCTACGGAAACGGGTTACATGGGTCGTGAAGTTGTTCAGGGAGGCTGGGGCAGCCTTGATAGCGATGCCTACTCTTCTCCTGCAGCCATTTTGTACTTATATCATTCTGACCCTTTATTTTCTGATTTGGCTCCTCGTCGTCCTCTGTTTAGCTACTGCTGGTAAGAAAGCTGAAACTGAAAAACAGAAATGATGACTTACCCTGAAAAAATTTTCTTTACAGATTACCCCACATCTCGTACGTTTCCCTTGTTCTACGGAAAAGATGACAAGACCTCAACAGGAAATATGACCGTTATTGAATATGCTGACCCAGCATGGGTCAAATATTTATGGTGGGTCTATGTGATTGGTTTAATTTGGTGCTCGGAGTTCATACTTGCCTGCCAGAGAATGGTTATTGCCACTTCTATTTCAACTTGGTACTTTTCAAGGTAAGCGAAGTCGAGAAAGTGAAAATGACAAGATCTAAAATCAAGGAACTTGCTAATTCGTGTCTTTCTTTCCAGCGATCGAAAGAACTTGAGATGGATTATTTTCCAGTCAATTATAAGCCTAACCCGGTTTCATTTGGGATCAATGGCACTGGGATCACTTCTCATTACGATCCTAAGGATCCCTCGACTCTCACTGGCCTTTCTACAACGCGTCCTAAAGAGGTGGAATAACTGGAAATTAGTAAGGGTGATGAGCGGGTGCTGTTCTTACTGCCTTCTCTGCTTTGAAAACTGTTTGAGAATGGTACACCACAACGCTTACACCGTCATAGCCATTCAAGGTGTCAATTTCTGTCCAGCGGCTCGCTTGGTAAGTAAAACCAACGCTGGTAAAACTGAAAATCATGGTCTCTGAAATATAAAATGATCTGCTAACTACTGAGACAAAAATTTCTAGGCACTCCAGGCATTAGTGAGCAATTCCCTCCACCTCTCCGTAATTAACAGCGTGGGAGACTTTGTACTGTTCCTGACTAAAGTGATCGTTGCCGGTCTCACTGGACTTATTTCACTACTCATCTTTCGGAATAATGAGAACTTGTACTTTTACGCAATTCCAGTTCTCGTCACCCTTGTTTTTGCATACTTCGTTGCTCACTCGGTCATTTCTGTGTTTGAAGTAAGTGGTATACATGAAATTATGACTAACAATGAACTCACAGTTAGATTTAAGACTTAAAATGCGATTAATTTACTTAGATGGCAGTGGACACGCTCTTCCTCTGTTTCTGTGAAGACCACAATATGAATGATCAAACAGAGGCTCGATGTTTCTCAGCCCCAGCTAGCCTTCTCAAGTACATGACTGAGGAAACTAAAGCAGGGCGGAGAAGGAGTCGCGGTCGTGCAGCTAGCCCAATCCAACAGAAACTGCAAATTGAAGAAGATGGACCAATTGGAGAGGAGATGGTCCCAATGAAAGGAAGTCCCTACCAAGTGGAGTCATAATCGCAGCCTATCACCTCAATGGCAATATCCCTGGTCATCATCTTAAGTTTTTTAAGCTTTGAATCAATCCGTAAGAAGTCAGTAACATTATAGTATTAACAGATGTGTTTTAAGCTTTTAAAAAGAAATGGTGGTGCTCCTATAGCTGCTACTACTACTAACGTCCTAAATATTTTACTCAAACTTTGATTCCTAATTGACGAAAGTTCAAAATAATCAGGTATTTTGTTGATAACGCTTCTTATATTATATATTTTTAGAACTCTATGGTGCATTTTAAACTTTAAAAATTATAGGAAGAGTCATTTAACTGGAATTTATTAATATTTTAATTTCAGTCCTCTCCGAGGGAAAGTCAAGAAAACTTGTCTAATAAAATTTAAAATAGGAAAGCTTGCTCACGAGTGCAATTTTAAGCTGTTTCTGGCTGAACACGAAAAATCTCATCAGTAGAATCCAGCTGATAAGAAACTTTTGGCTTAGCTCGCTCATATTCAATTTTCTGCTGGATTCGGTTTGAGTACTTCCCAGCAATTGATTTCTTGAGTTCTGACCGCCTCTGTCGGATCAAATAAGATTTCAATATAATTAGCCGGATTTTGAATAAAAGAATTCAAAGTAAGAAAGGAAAGTATGAAGGTAGGCGTACTGACCTTTCCAGGTGTGACGAAATGTGTATTAGACCAGGCAGTTACCCCTTGGAAACTTCCTTCAAAGATTTTGATTGGGTTGAGAACGAAGCGCGGCCCGATTTCTACCAGAGAACCACCTTCTTCCATAATTTGGAAATTTCTAAACCAAACCCTGTTGTCCAGTATGGTAAACGAGAAAACATGATCGATGAAGGGTTGACTTCTGGGAAAGCGATAGGGAGTACCGAAGACCTGTATGAACAATTCCTTCATCAGTTGATAGTGTGGCTCTGAATCAAATGTTGGATCGAAGGAGAGGATGGCACGAGATCCTTTGAGGCAATTCCCAGTGAACTTCAACTCCTCCATCGTATTCACTGGAAAGCAGATTTCATAAAGCACATTAAGCATACTAGTTTTATATTTGATAGACAAAAAAATGAGAAACAGTCTACCGTTTTCCATCAGAAACTTTATGGACGGTCCTTGTGGAATATTCGACATCCATAAGTACAAATCTCCTGCTCTCCGACTCTCGAAGAATAGACATTTATTGCAATTCTTCATTTCTGCAATCTGAAAGCAATGGAAATGGCGGATTAAACTCGACACTGGATTCAAAAGAGCAGTCATTGGCCTAGTTAGAACCATACCTCATTAATTTCAAAGAGTGAATCCTTCCGCTCCATCTTAGACTCCTTCTTCGTATGGGGCAGTAGTCTTCGAATGTTTTCCATCATGTGTCGACCTTGGTAATTGATTCCACGGGATGAGAATACAAGAACACGCTGCTTGTTACGCCATCCTTTCTGCTCAAAATCAAAACAAATATGACTACAAGACCAAAGGTACGATTCATGGTACAGTAGTATTTTAAGGAATCCTCAATTGCTTACCTTCGTAGGTTTTGGGTCATCGGACTTCCTTGTCTCTGGTAGCACTACTTCACTCTCTGCTTTCAATTTTTCCTTTTCTTGAGCAACTCGTTGTGCTTCTGCTGCAGCCGCTACCTTTTTGTTGACCTTCTTCTTAGTCTTCTGAATTGAAGTCAAGTCCTTGGTGACATAGCCGGATGGTGCAAGATTCACTTTCTTTCCCTTGACCTTTACCATTCTGACAACAAAAAATCAAGAGCCGTGGCACGAGAGATCAATCGGGAAAAAAAATAAACACGGAGCACGTGGAAGTAGAAAATCAAATCGGATTCAAAAATCGCGCCAGGGCGGGGCTTGGGGTGGTGAAAGCGACGCCAAAAAAACTCCTTATTTCATTTTCCAAAATTTTGCATCTCCTCATTCCTAAATTATAAAATTCAATTAAAAAAATCAAGTTGTTAAGACTGCATTGCTCGTTTTGTTTGAACAACTTGCAAAAAAACACGTTCCGGAGACCCGAGGGTTTGATATGTTGTAGTCGAAATTACAGAAGGAATGAGTTCAGGATCGGGACATCAGCGGAACATCGATGTAACCGAGGAAGACGATAAGTGTGATGTCACCTTGCATTTATCGGAAACGTCCGAAGAAATACTGGATGCTTCCAGTATTTCGCTGTCCGAGTCAGAGTCATCAGTCTCTGACAAGAGTATTGACAGGCTGAAAAACCTTGACCCATACTATGACATCCCCGTAATTCTGGAAACATTCTGATTCCCATCGGTTTGTTATATATACTTGTATTTCCTTTCCAGGATGCAGTATTTATTCGTATATTCGAATTCTTACCACTTCACAGTCTTAAGAACTGCCGTAAAGTTAGCCGCCGCTGGTACAACTTAAGCCTAAGCCACAAAATCCTCCAAGCCTCCACTTGCTTCGTTGTGGATGGTCGAGTCCAGGATCAAAATGGCTCCCAAGTCCAGGCACACGTTGAAAACGAATCAAAACATGGAATGGACATTTGGAATTCACTTCGTATTCTTAAATGCTCTTTTGATCAAATCTCCTGGATCAGTCGAAAGTTAACCTCAACCATCGCTCACCTCGAATTCAATAATTGCTCAATGAGTTGGTTCAACGTACTTAAAATCATCTCAGAGGTTGAGCATCTCTCGACACTTTCTGACCTTCAGGTATACCACCCATGGCAAGCGTTTAGTAAATCTTGACTGCCCTATTTTTAAACTCGGGGTTTTTATATATTCTTCACTATTCTCTGTAGGACATGTACTGCTGGGACTTCGTTTCATTTTCCCACGGCATCGAAAGCGAGAACCTGAGAGAAAACCCTGGCTTTCAGACAGTCAGTCCAGAAAAGCTTGACACCCTCAAAAATCTTACGAAAGCTGAAATTCATCGGTCACAAATTACCGACTGCACTTTATGGATGAAGATTCTGCTTTTAGGATGCGAGAAGCTGAATTACTTGTCTGTTACAACGGATCAGGCTCTCAGCCCTCGTCCTACAACAGCTTTTTACACTTCCTTGGGTCAGCTAATCAAGCAGAACGCTCGAAATCTCAAAAGCCTTTGGTTCCCGTATAAGTCAATTTACCCGGTGTACGAAATCCGCCTGGCTGATGACCATTTCCCTTTCCGAGATTTTCTCAATTTCATCACTGAGCAGCGGTGGGGTGAGGAAATTCAACCAACGAGACTTACAGAGCTCTCAATTCAATTCCCAGTGATCCATATCGAAGAACCGTTTTTCAAGGAGAAGCTCCTCCCATTTCTCACTTCATGGTCAAGTGTAAGGAAACTCCTCCTCAATTGCATCTATGTGGAGCCTGGACTCGAGCATTTGATTCTCGAGAGTATTCCACAGCATATCACTTCTCCTGTGCTTGGACTCTGGTGGAGCGATGTTGCAACTGGGCAAATACCCTCAATTGAGTCAATCAAGCATATTTCCCGGACGATCACAATTCAGCCATTCAGACTCTCCCTGGGATCTCAACTAAAGGACTACTTGCCACTCTACGATCCGGATGTTGTGACCCAGACGGCATTTGATGAAGCCAACTTCAACTACCCAGCAACTACTGAGCTCCAGTTTTTTAGCAAGTCCCCACACTTCCGGTTTTTCAATGTGGAGCTCATCACTCGAACTTTTAAGAACTTGACGCATCTCAACCTCGTGGATCACAACTCCAGGCACAACACGGCGCATGGGTCGGACTCGCCTTGTACTATTGAGGACGAAGACCTTCAGCTTATTATTTCTCACCTCCCCAAGCTCACATTTCTTCAGTTGATTGGGAATTTGATTTACTTGACCGATGCTGGGCTCACAGGAATTTCTGCGCAAGCATCGAGGCGCATGCTCAGGCGGAACTCCTTTGTCAAAGAACCAGAGGATGAAATTGGAGAGCCACTGCATAAGCTCCAACGACTTAAAAATGTAGTGCTCCGTGGGGTGGGAATCAAAGTCACGGACGTTTCGGCACATTTCGCATTTTCCTTTTTACCGAATCTGAGGAAGGTTCACATATACGGCTCGCAGCAGGTAAAGCATAAAATTCAGCAAAAATCAACAACTTGGTCAAGCGTAAATTTTAGCGCAATCGCGTTTGTTCAGTTTTGGCGAAATCGGAATTCTTAGGAATTTTTGAAGTTTTGTGGGGAGAAGTTTTACAGATTTTTCAAATTTCAGAAATTTTTTTTGTGACTGTTTCTAGAATGCAGGCTTTTTGAAATTTTTAAAAATTCTGGAAAGGTTTGAATTTTTTTTAGTTGGGCATTTTTTGAAATTTCTGTCAGATGCCTTTTATATGAAAACATAGGTTTTCATTAAAATATTTTTCCTTTACGCAGATCACTGCATCCGGACGCCTTGCTCTCCAATCCCAGTGCTGGTGCTCGAGGGGATGCGACGTACAGGTGTAGAAGGATGAGAACTTAATTTCTGGACGGGGAAAATTAATAAATCAAGTTCGATAATTTATTGCAGCTGAAAATTACAACCTTACGTTCATCGGAATTTTTCCAATGGCACTTTAAGTATCGTATTGTGTTTCTAGAAGTCCCACCTGCGGCTCAGGTGTTCTAGCCTTAAAGAATAGCTGGTGTCGTGAATAGCTCTGTCCGTTTGATTGCTTCAGAAGGTAAATTATGTAACACTGGATGAGAAAAAGTAGAAGTGAAGTAAGTCCAAAGAAAATCCAGAGTGGGACAGTGGAATGGCCATCATGAAGAGCTGTCGATGCTTCATGGTGAGGATGGGGCGGGGCATCTGTTGCATACAAAGCGAGCAGTCCTTCATCCGGCCTCAAATCCTCTCCACCCACTCCCTTGTCCTTGATGAGGTGAAAAGGCAAGATGCGATTTATGACAACAGCCGTCCCACACCCACCCGGGGCCAATGATTTTATGTAACACTGGATTAGAAAAAGTAGAAGTGAAGTAAATCCAAAGAAAATCCAGAGTGGGGCGGTGGAATAGCCATCATGAGTAGCTGTCGATGCTTCGTGGTGAGGATGAGGCGAGGCATCCGTTGCATACAAAGCGAGCAGTCCTTCATCCGGCCTCAAGTCCTCTCCACCCGCTCCCTTGTCCCTGATGAGGTGAAAAGGCAAGATGCGATTTATGACAACAGCCGTCCCACACCCACCCGGGGCCAATGATGGCGTGTAGCGTCGACCATTGAAAATCATGTAGCAAGTGCACGGTAGCGTAATTTCAAGCGCGCCCTCTTTTTCTATTGTAAAAGGGTAGGTGTCTTCAATTGGTTGACCTCCTGATGAGGAAGGTGATTGACCAGTAGTAGAAGAGGGCGGGGATGGTCCACCTGCATGGTAACAATGGATGTCGACCCTGCTTCCTATACCAATGACGATGAACTTGTCAGGCCCAACCCGACTTACTTCCGCAATCGCCACCTGCTCCACTAGTTCAAGAGCGGAGGCTGGGTGATGGGTTTGGCTGAGGCAATGGAAATTGCAGAATTTGATGATTTCTTCAAAATCCTCGTTGTATAGGGCTGTGGCGCAGGCGTCAATATTTTTTGAAGAGAAAAGGTCAGCGGCGTAACAGAGCTCGTTAGAATTGCAGTCTGATTTGTAGGCAGCTTTTTTGGAAGTGTCATAGGCATATCGCTGGCGACTGTCAACCTGGACATGGCAGATTTTGTGCTTGTAGAGGAAGGGCGCAGGCGTGAGAGTGAAAAATTTAAGTGTCGTCGTAAGTCCAGGATTCTTGGATTTCTCTCTTACTGGGATTTGGAGCCGCACGACAAACGTGGCGTTGGTGTAGGTGCAATCAGCGATCGGGATACTGTAGTACTTGGAAATTAGTTGTAGTGGGATGGAGAATTCAAAATTTTTCTGGAATTTCTCGTCCTTTGACAAAATGTCTAATTGCTCTTCAAACCTTTGACTTGTAAAGAGGGAGTGTGGGATTGTCTGGGCGGAGCAGTCTTGTACTGCGTGAGACCACCTGTATTTCTCAGCATAGTAAACTGAGAGCAGCGTTCCTTGAATCGTGGCACGAGCATTTGACAGGGTAGCTGATGCCACGAGGTCCATGGTTGATCCATTTACTCCACTGATCGACTTGTAAAAAATGTTGTAGAAATTAGATTCCATTTTCGTGAAGGGATGGCCTGAAAAATATTAGTTTTTAAAACACAGATTGAAGTAAAAATATTCGTAAGCTGGTTAACCCTAGAAAGACGGGAATTTCCGAAGAATTTCGAAATGGCAGCCAATAACTAGGAAGCGATATAGATAAGCGTATAACCTATTTTAAAATAGGCTTCAACAAAAACTAAAGAAAAATTTAGATTAACCACGGGTAGGTTAAAAGCTAAAATTTAATTTGCTATGCAGCAAAGTTTGATGAAAAAATCATTTAGCAAATATAATCTCGAAAGTCGAATATCACCCTGCGCAAATCATCATCGCTTGGCTCTCCGAAGGTTAACCAAATTTCTTTTTTTTAAGCCAATTAGAGCTTACGGATGCTAAAATTGAAGTTAGGAAGGGACCTTTCCAGAATAAAGAGCCCAACTTCATCATCCATTCCACCGCTGTTACATTTTTCCAGCGTCCGGATATACGAATTCAACTCATCCTCTTGAATATAAGGTCCGCTGAAGTGTCGCTGGATCCTGCTGCAGAAATTGCTTAAGGCCTGGAGACGGGAGTAGTAATCACTGTGTGGCTCCGCATCCGCCACTGGCTGAAGAGCAAGAAAATCAATATGGAGATTGAGGACTGCTCTGTTCATGTGGTACACGCTTGGGCATGTGTACTTGTATGGAGCAACTTCACTGGTGCAGTTGTACCAATTGTTAAAAGTCACGTCAGTTTTGTTCCAGTGTGGTAGGATGTAGTCATGAATAATTGGGAGGAAGGTGTCATAGAAAATTGGGGAGGGGAATTCCTCAACGTAGACCCCTGAGACTGATTTTGCTGGAAAATTAAGGCCACCGCTCTCGTCGTGGTTGAAAAATGCTAAAGACGGCGATCCATTTCCGATTAGGAGAAGCAATGTACCCACGAAAATCCACAATGGTGGAGAAACTGAAAATTCTGAAATATAAGTAAGTCAGAAAATAAAAGTTTTAATTCTGACAAATTAATATTTATCCAGCAATGTAAATCTAATTATAGGGCTCACTGAATTCCATCGTTTCCCCCTATAATCGAATTTTGGAATTGACAGCAACTTGATTTTTTGATTCCGGAATAAAAGGGGTGATGCCGCTTTGGAAGTTTCCTGTGAGTGTTAAATCCTAAAGCTTCCTGCGAGGCAAGTGTCTTCAGCCAGGACGATGACTGACTTGGGAAGACCTTTTGAACCAACTGTCTTGCTTTGCTTTGTCAGTAAGGAAGTTGGAAAATGATAAACGGATGAACTAAAGATGAGAAATATGGAGATCTAGAGCTACCCAAAGGACACTCTCCTAAATAATTAATGCGTACTTTTATAGTTATAGATGCTTTTTTCCCTGGTTCACAGATCATCCTCTATATGTTCTTCTCATTTTTCTTATCATCACCATTACGAAATGTCAACAGGGCCAAGGAGTTTTAAGGGTTCACGGAGGGTTAACTTTTGACTCCTAAATCAAGCATCCAGGTTACTGCTGACTCAGCCAGTCTCTCAGTATATAATAGTGTGCTTTAGTTAGAATGAATGATCAAGACGCCATGCATGCTCCCAGTTGAGTGACGCTACATTCAGAGTTGACGAAGGCAATTAAAACAGCGTCTGACTTTGAAGGCACGAAAAGGTTGGCAAACAGCGTGTTTGACAAGGAAGGCAGGATAAAGTCCCTTAAAATGTTACTTTACGATACCTAACCCTATTTTCACTTCTTCGGAGCCTACTATGAAAAACAAAATGCTGAGACCCCACAAAGGCGAAGTTTTGTCAAAAGAATTTCTCTCCACCTTTTTCATTGGAGAAAGTGAGAGAAAGCGAAAAAAGCTTCTATTGTTTTTTGATAAATCATCACAAGCTGCAAGCCTTCTTCGAGTTGGAAACATGGCTGGCAAGCAGACTAACTTGCATGACTATCCAAACTCGCATTGCAAACTGCAACTTGACTTCTGCGGTTCTAAATATAAATGTGGTTTTGGGTTGTAGATCAGAGTCCAGAACTCGAGCTTTACTAGAAATCCCTGCAAAGTCAAATCACAGTAGTTTAGGAATAAAAATAAATGTGAAAATAAGGCAGTACCATGTGTAGGTCTCAAGCTTGGATTGCAAAGTTAAGTTCAAATCAGGACGGCAAAGGAGGACTGCCAATTTTGCTGGAGGAATCACCCCTGACATATTTTCTGCATTCATAGATAGCATCTCTGAAGCATACCTTAAATCCTACAAGTTTTTCAAATGAGACTTTTCGAAATTAGACGTTTACAGGTCACTAGTCCCTCAGGTCACCAGACTTCTCAGCCGACCTCATACGTCAATCAAAATGCCTTGATGTCCTGATTTTAAAAATATTTCAAACTTGTCCTTTGTGACCTAAAGTATGACCTACAGTACGAACTTCAGGATTGGCCAAACCTTAAACTCAACATTACCATTACGGTAAAAAATTACTCTTGTGGCCCGGTCGTACATTACAAAGGTAAGGTCAGGTGTAGATATTTTCAGAAACAAGACACCATGCCAGTTCGAATCACACATCATTTGACCGGATCGCTGAGGTCAGCTGACTGACCTTTGGTGACCTCTAAAGGTCAGATGGAAGCGTACTTTCAATTTCCTTTGAAAACGTTATAGGGAATGCTTCAGAGATGCTACACATCAGTTTTCAGAAAAGTATGTCAGGGGGGGGGGGGGGG
>JABASM010000797.1:0-10284 GCA_019776545.1 Brachystomella parvula | reverse complement strand
GGGGGGGGGGGGGGGGGGGGGGAATTGAACCCATTATAACACAGCCTTAAAGCTGTGTACCTTTTTTTGCAACGAAGTGTAACAAAGTGGTTTATTCCCCTAAGCCCACTTCCCCTAAGCCCGCTTCGAAAATTTTCTCCTAAGAGCGCCTCTATTTTTGGCTCATATGTGGTAGCCTGAAGATAGCAATTCCAACGCTGGGATGTCATGCATTCTATTTTCAGTACATACGTGGTAGTCAAAGTCGAATTCAAGAAATTCATAGCTGTTTTGGTCTCCTTTAGCTACGAAATCCGAAAAAACAACAACAATTTAAACATGATGTCCGTCGTTTGGTCCCGGCTACGAACGCGCCGATCAGGCCTCCGTTGGCTACGAAATCCGAAAAAACCTAACAATTTAAACATGATGTCCGTCGTTTGGTCCCGGCTACGAAAAGTAAAGCTACCAACTTATTGTATAGGCTACCACATATGAGCCAAAAATGGCTCTCTTACGGGAAAATTTTCGAAGCGGGCTTAGGGGAAGACACGAACAAAGTTATGGTCATGAGAGCTAAGTTGAGGCCATGCAAAACGAGAAGAAAGTAGTAGCAAAAGCTCAAGATGGTGAGAATGCCTGTGATTTAAGCAAAAGTCTTTTAGAATTTTCAGTTGCATGGACACTAGAGTAGTCACAGCCTCTGCAAACTTTGAATTTTTAAATAGTTTTACTTATTTGGGATTTTTGTAGTTAAGATTTTCACTTAGTTGGGGTTTTCTCATCTGGGATTTTTGTTGTTGTGGTTTTCACAAAGTTGGGGTTTTCACCGAGTTGGGTTTTTCTCATTAGGGGTTTTTGTAGCTGGGGTTTTCACATGGAACCTTTTAAAACATGTACTGATTGGTAGTCGCAATTTTCGTTTAAAATGGACTCAAATCTTTCACTAATAGCATATCGTTCTTTGCTGGTTCTGAACATTATACATGTTTCCGTTCAAATTAGGCTTACACCATCCCTCACCATCTTGAGCTTTTGCTACTCCTTTCTTCTCGTTTTGCATGGGCTCAACTTAGCTCTCATGACCATAACTTTGTTACACTTCGTTGCAAAAAAAGGTACACAGCTTTAAGGCTTCAAAATTGGTTCCCTCAAGTAAATGTTTTCATATCGGGTTCACACACCTTCAGATGAGTTCACACCTCCAGTAAAGGTCTCAGAGCTTTTATGATGGATTTACACCCCCTAAAATAGATGCACACCCGTTATAATGGGTTCAATTCCCCCTCCCCCCCATCATAATGTGTTCGCCTTACCCCTAATGACAAGCTAACTCCCTCCTCCCCCTCTTTCTATAATAGGTAATAGGTTCACACCCCTTAAAATGGGTTCGCACTTCTTGAGATGAGATCACACCCCCTAAAATGGATCCACACCCCCTGAAACGGATACACACCCCCTACAATCAACCCACACCCCCTATAACGGATCCACACCCCTTATATTCAACCCACACCCACTATAATCAACCCACACCCCAATCTATGAGATTCCTTATAGAAACGATGTCCACACCCCCTGCACCCCTTCAAAACCTAAAGAAAGCCTATATGGAAACGAATATGGCAACAGCGAAAGGGGATGTGTGGGGATATGGGGATGTGGAGGGATGCGGTTTTTAGTGACACCCGTTGATGATGATGATGTTTTCTAGCAGATAAACTCCACTCCAAAAGAAAACAGACGCTTCTTTCCTCCCTTATCCACATTACACTTCAATCTTCCATGCACCAAGCACCAACTGTCCCACCTAAGCACTCCCACCAAAAGCGCCATCGGCGGCTGGAAAAATCATATGTCGCTTTGGATATTTCTATGAGTCGATTAAACCTAAATTTCTCCTAGAAGTCGTTGGTCACCTCTAGCCCTTCCCTCGTTAGTTAATCACTTCAACCAAATAAAAATTAGAAACAAGAAATGCACATAGCTAGTCTCAGCTCTTTTAAGCCCTGCAATGATGTACAGAGAGTAAGCCAAAGGAGAAAGAGTGTTTAAACAAGGAATTTGAACTTTCGAGGCCCGGTGATATGGACTGGATTCCTTGGGGTCTCCACATCGAATTCAGTTCCTGCGGGGTCTGCACGGAAAAAATCATTGCCTTTGACTTCGAGCTACAAAAGCTTAAAAACTAAAATCGTTAAGATTTTTCGGATAATATATAGCTTTAATATGGCGACCCCCTTATTGCCATGGATGACACAGTGCTTGTCACCGAAAACGATAAAAATCAGAAGCCAAAGTTTTATTATTTTCAAGTTGAAGTTTCACAGGTACAGAAATTGGGCTGCCACGAAATTTTAATTTTAGCAGCTACTTCTCGGACAGAAATGGCAGTATCCCATGTTAGCAGCTGGTTTCGCTAAATGAATTGTTGACTAACTAGTTTTTCTGCTAGGCAGATAAGCTCAAATAGTGAAGGCCTTTCGCATGGGTTCATATTAGCTAGACACAAGAAAGTCTACCTTTAGATGTCGCACGACGACATTTTAATAATTTTTAACCGCTATTATTTTAATTTCTTATGAAAAATAAATTTTTTCGCAGTTTACTTTTAGGTTTTCTCAGGAAAAACCAACACAGTTTACGCACTAGAGGTTTTCTCTATACTTAATTTTTGGAGCTATCAAAATCCGGGCGACTGACTGATGCAACCAGATAGAATGCAAAGGAAGCGATCTCCTTTCAACGCATTGAATGAATGAAATTAATTACGAAGGAATACTGCTGAAACTGAAAAACTCGGTGAGAGCGCTCAGCAACCAATCAGTTTCCTCCAGCATTGAAAAATGACGGGAAAGCCCCCATGAAAGGAGATAAGCCGCAGTCGTGCAAGGAGCCCGAACAGAAACCTGGCCGCTGATTACAGCATATCTACAAGTAAATACCTTTCCTGTATTAAAGACTGTCCGGAAATTAATGTAACAGTTTTATTAAGCCGAATCGCTGCAGCGGGAATGAATTCTACGTGTGGCAATGTTTACGTAGTCCTTACCAATATACTAAAAGTTATTTAAAAACAATTTCATGTAAATTGGTTCATCCAGTACAAAATGGCAGCCAAAAAGCCCAAGGAGGTCCAATATCAAGATTTGCAGCCTAAAGAAAACATTGGGAAGCTTTAAAAAAATTTTCAGTTTCCCCAATTTCAATTCCATTTATCCCTTACTTTGTACAAATACCTGGTTAATTTTGTAGTTAACAAGATCGGTCAGGGCATGACGCAAACCGCTGTATAGAATTCCACAAAGAAAGTGGTAAGCGTGGGCGGTAATTTTCTTTCCTCTCTTTCTCCAGGAATTCAAGGACCCTCCCAATGTCGAAATCGCAAGCAGGCATTCAGCAATTTCGGTCAGCAGGTGTAACAGCCTACTCAGCTAGACCAGTTCTAGCAAAGATTAATCTGATTTAATTAGAATATGAATGGAAATTTCCAGGGACATCGAAAAAAAAAGAACGAAGCGGCGAGGAGAAAAGACCACTCTTACCGCTTTCTCTGTGGAACTGAATACAACGGTTTGCTCAACGGTTTGCTTCTTGCCCTGACAGATCTTTTTAGCTACAAAATTAACTAGGTATTTGAACAAAGTAATAAATTAAATTTAAACCGTGAAAAACAAAAAAAATTCTGAAGCTTCCAAATGGTCTTTTTTATGCTGCAAATCTTGATATTGGACCTCCTTGGGCTTTTTGGCTGCCATTTTGTACTGAATAAACCGGTTTAGCTGAATTTTTTTAAAACAACCTTTGGTATATTAGTAAGGACTACCTAGAAATTTTAAGCTAATGAGAGCACTTAAAGGGAAATTTCTGTATTGTATTTCTATCTATAAGGCATTTCTATTGTAGCATGTCCGAACAATTTCTTTACCGGGTCCAAAGTCCAAATTTTTCAAAAATAAAAAACCGATACTTCTGATTTGCTTTTTTGCAAAGCAGCATCAACAATGGATGTACTAAGGCTGCTAACTGATTCAAACTAAAGTGTTTCACAAAGTTTTCGGAATAATCTGGTTTTTTTTTTAATTTTGAAAAAGTTGGACTTGGGACCCAGTAAAGAAATTGTTTGGAAGGCTGTACCGCTGTATGACAATTTATTTTGCATAAAGCCGGGGTCCTGTGAACTGGGAAAATGAAAATGGACTTTGAACCTTGTCCTTGGAATTCGCTGTTACCAGAAACACTTATCCAAACAATGAGCGATTCTGTTTTATAGCAGTTTGAAGTGGAGTAGGATGAAGTCTTGCTTGGAAATAAAAATATACACTGAGAAGGGATGGAAAAATTTTTTATAGAAAGAGCGACGAGTGATGAACCAATCTACCTTGAAATAACTAAGCAAAGGCATACCACAAGTTTAATAGGGAGTAGAAAAGGCGATAAAAAGTGTCCTTCGTAAAGCGGTGAAGCTGCAAGTAGGACGAATAAACCGTTAAACCGGAGTGTAACAAAGGGGTGAGACGAAGTGTTTGCATTTTGGGCTGCTGAGTCTGGCGCCGCTGTCTGCTGAGTGAATATTTCTTTCCAGACAGCTGAGAAATTAAAATTAACCCTTCCCCGTTCTTTTCCCGGGGGAAGCCTGAGACGTGCATCAAAACCACAAGAGTTTGCAGCGTTTTAAATACGCTGCGTGGAAAGCGATCAAGCTACAGTGCCCAAATTCGAACTCCGTCTTGCCAATCTTACCTTCTACCTGTATACCAAATTTGAAGATTTTACGGGAAACCGTTCGCAAGCTATCGCACCAACGGACAGACGGAGGGACAGACAGACAGTGAAGGAACCCCTATGAAGGGGTTTCACCCCTTAATAAATATGTCTGGACTTAATCAGGATTGATTTTTTTCTGCTTAATTATTAATAGCGCGAGCTATTCATGCAAATGGTGGTGTTAGCTTGTCCGTCCGGCCGTCCGTCTTCACCTTAAAAGCTGATCAACGTATGGTCGGATCGGTCGGATCGACTTGATTTTTGCTATGAGTCTTTTATTTTAGGGTCCTGAGATGCGAACTACAATATTCAAAGTTTTGCAATTAGATTTTAGGGCGTGCATATGGTGCATAAAGTGCATATGGTGCATACGGGCATATGCATGTGCGCAGGTGTGCATATGTGCACAGTACATTCCCATATACACCCGATACCCCCCATATACACCCGATACACCCCCATGTACACTCAATACACCCCCATATACACCCCGTACACCCTCATATACACCCATATACATTCGGTATATCTTCTAAATACAACCGGTAAGCCCCCATATACACACCATACGTGAGACACGGTACATCTGCTTGTATGCTCTCGCGCTATAACGTACACTCGTCTTGCAGGGTTTATTAATAGCGCGAGCTATTCATGCGAACGCAATGTCCGTCCTACCGTCGACGTACGTTGGCGCGATATCTCAACAACGGTTGGTCGGATTGACTTGATTTATGGTATGAGAGTCCGTTAGGGTCCTTGCTCGGTCAAATTTCAGACCGATCGGTGAAATTTTAATTTTGTTTTTGATGTTTTCGACTTTTGGTGCATATGTGTATATAATGCTTATGTTATTGCCCCGTATACCAGGTATGCCCTTGTTTCCACCCGGTATGCCCTTGTTTACACCCAGTATACCCGGTTCAGCCGCGCTATTTTATTCATCCGTCTTGAACGGTTATTTTATTAGAACGCCTGACAAGCCCGTGCTAGCAGAGGAGAGGTAAGGTTAAAAGTAAAATACCACAAGTTTACTTTTCCGGTTGCTGTTATGACTGTAACTGTAAGGACAACAAAAGCTACCGGCAAACTATAAAAAAGTTTTATTTTTGTACTTCACCTTCCAGAACCAATTTGCGTCAAGAAAAATTATTTCCAGCAACAATGGAAACAGATATTTTTCTTGTTTTTTTAGATTTATTTATTGAGCTTCTTCAACGTCTACCATTCGAGTGAAAACCCTAAATGCTGCTCTCCCCGTCGTTCAGCTCCTAAGCTACTGGATTAATTAATTAGTTAAACTACAGATATTCATACCACATCCTCTTCCACTGCAAAGAAGGGTGTTTATCTCATCCTTTCCCTTTGTTTGTTTGTTGGAATTTATTATCGTTTCTTTGCGTAACATTCCAGAAAGAAATGACCAGTTTGCTCTCGGAAATGAACAGATAGTAACTTATCTTTCTCTGTTTGGACTAAAAATAAGCTTGCCTTTGCAGTTTTTTTTTATTTGCCGAATCACTAATGTATAAGTGATAAAACTGAAAACTGTACTGTAGGGTAATCTTATATTTGTTCTGCCTACACTTACCACTTTTCCTGGAAAAGTCAAGAAAGTGAAGAGGAAAATTAGGCAGTAGTAGAGAGCTAACTCGAGTGCAAGGAAAGGGAGCATTTTCTCCTGATCAGCCAAAGTTTTCGTGAGCGGATTCTAACAAATCACAAAATCAGGTACGAAGAAACCGCAATCAGAGTGTATGTATTCTAAATCCCGGATTAGGCTAACTCTCGAAAAACATTTTCCACTGGTTTTTGAAAACCTAAGTTTTTTAAAGGGAAGACATACCCAGAGACCGTTTTTCTTTAACGTTCTCAACTTGTTTTCTGGAAAAGCGAGTTTCTGGAGCATTGCTTTGGGTCTAAAAGCTCGGCTACAAAGTTCTGAATTTAGAATTTCCGCATTCAGTAATGTATCAGATACGCTTCTAGTTATTCTGAATAACTTCTTTCTGCTTATTTCTTGAACAGGAATTAGAACGTAATAGTCATAAAGCATGTTCCAGAAGTAGATAAACAAGGTTTAGGCGAAGGCTAAGGGTGGACCCTTTGAGAAAAATTTGCACTTGAACAGTCTAAAATATTTAGCTTGTCGTGTAGATGTCGAAAATTAGCGATCACCCGTTTGCTCTTATTTTTTAAAATTTGGCAACCAAAGCGAAAAGACAAGTTTTTGTCAGTTTTCAAAGCCTTATTTTGAATTTTCTGCCTCGGTCGCATGGGTGATCGAGCCTATTTTCGGTATTTGCTCGAAAAGCTGAACATACTTAGCTCTTCAAAAAATGATTAATCTCCAAGTGTTGTCTACCCGTACCATTCGTTTAATTTTTGTGACTTTGAGCTTGAAAACAAACGAAAATTTTCTATTGGTTTTTCCGCTGCCAAATTTTAAAAATGTAAGTTGGAAAAGTATAATGATTGAACTCAGATTCGACATCTACACGAAACGCTAAACAATTTTAGCTGTTAAAATGTAAATTTTTCTCAATGGATCAACCCGCACTCTTCGCCTTAACTTTGTTCGTGTACTTCTGGAGCGCGCTTTAATTGTTTTGATTTAACTCAACCACTTCTGTTGCAGATCACATGAGCATGAGTGAAAGTATGGTATTCTCCTCACCTGGGAAATGGGAGAAGGCGTGGTGAAGGATTTTGGATTTTTTGGTGATAGCGGACGGCCGTTTCAACTCCCACAAGAAAATAAATTCAGCCAGCAATAGGTATGAAAATTGAAGGGGCAAATATTAATGGACCTCTAGATTTACCTTAAACTACCTCGGGATTTCATTTGTTTTGCCTTCTGCTGAATTTGCCTAATCGGTTTCCTAAAATAGCCTTCAGATAACTGGAAGCATTTAAAGATGCACCTTGTAACACCCAATTTTCAACTTTCCTAAGTTACTTTCTGGATTGCTGATGTTTGAGCCTTCTCCAATTTTGAGTATTTTGAAGATTCTGAGGTTATTAGTAATTGATGGGGATTTTTCACCCATGGGCGACCTGTTCGTAACCCATGGATCCCTATCCTCAGACGAAGAGCTCATGACCCGCTTGCACAAACTCCTGACACGCCCATTTATTAATATTTCAAAAAATGCTCTTTCATAAAAGTTTCAGAAAACGCCCGAAGGTGATAAATAAATACTAGTATTTCAAAAAAATGGTCAAAATTCATTTAAAAAACCCGAAGACGCCCAAAACCCCTGGAAGTTTCAGAAAATGCTTGAAATTCATGAGAAATTCAGAAACATCCCCATTTTCAGCAAATATTGAACATTAAGAATTCAGTTGAGATTACAATTCATTAAAATTTCAGAAAACGTTCTAAATCCATAAAAAAAAGGCCGGTAACTCGCAAAATCTGAAAACTTTTAGAACACATCATAAACACATTTACACACACATATTTCAAAAAAATCTTAAGATTCATGAAAAATGCATTATTTGTGCAAATCTCATCAAAATTAAAGAAGACGTTTAGTTGAAAAACAGATGGAACTTAATTCCAAGATACTAAAAAACTTAACCCCATTATATTTCTTATCAATTCCAGAGCAACCGCTCTGCAATAAAGATAATTATTTAATCCCACAAAATCAACTCAAAAAACTAATGCGAACCTTTACACTCACTCCTTCCTGAAACTCACTCAGCTAACGACTTCTTTTTTAAATAAATTTTTACCATATTTTTGAGAAACTTATGAATTTTGGGCGGTTTCTGTAATTTTTAAAAAGCTTGATCATTTTGCAAAACGTTGATTGTTATATTTATTAATAGCGCGTGCATTATTTATGCGAATGCAATGTCCTTCCGTCCGTCCCGTTGGTAAAGTTTATGCAGAAACCCTCTCAAATTATGAAATTGCCATGATTTTTGTCCAAACAGTTTTGCAGAAATTGTGCCGGGTAACGAGAAAATATCTCATCTCTTACATGTAAAATCAAGGGTTTAATTAATCGTGATTAAGTCCCGAATTACTTAATTGAATTAAGCGAATTTGGTGTCAATAGATTCACAGTCGCATTTCCTACAATTTATAAGCAGCTCAAATCTATGGTATACTGCATGAAATTTTCAGGAAACTCGATGAGAAGACTAGGGGCATTGATATTTTCCCTACATTGATATTTTCTCGTTACACCGGGCGTGTAAGAAAAGAAAGGCACAGCGCTTTTTTTTAAATCATTTGTGCAAGATTTTCAAGTTTTAGGGGCGAGTCGGGTATGTCTTGTGTAAAACCGTTTCTGCAAAATTTTGTTTCGTAATTCTGCAGAAACCGTTTCCAGCGGTCCGTGTATCTCAGAAACGTTTGGTCGGATTCACTTGATTTTTGATATGAGAGTTCTTTAGGGTCCTTAGTTGTTCACTGTTAAGTTTCATAGCGACTGGTGAAGTTTTAAAAGTTTTCCATATTTGGCCCATACGTGTATATGGAATGGGCATATGTGCATATGGCGCATATGTGCCTTACACCTCCGTACACACCGGTACACTCCCGTTTGCACCCGGTACACCGGAATAAAATGTCCACTCGCGCTATTCCATACATCCGGCTTCCCCGGTTTATTATCTTTAGTGCGGCAACCTAAAATTACTGTTGTTACAGGGCCATCCAAATTATTTTCCTCACATACATCTGGGCAAATTTTTTCAAACTGTAGTTTAAGCTACTTATTAGAAGTCACTGGGTCAAATGACTGCACTAAATTAACTACCAGGACCTAAAGTATTTTTTAAGCAATTTTTTAAGTATCAGTATGAAATCGCTGAAAAAAATTGCCCAGATATATGTGAGGAAGATAAGTTGGACGGGGCTGTACGTTCTGCACAATATCTGCTACCGCGTCATTAACTAATCCTTTTTACAAAATTCCAGAGATCGTACTGACCTTCACATGATAAATGTCACTGAGTGAAGTCGCCTTAACCTCCAGTTACTCCCCAGACTGCACAATTATTCAAGAATTCAAGGTAAAGTCTACTGTTACAAGATCAACTGTACCTTCACGACATGCCCGGAGCCTCCAGCTAATGGTACTCACCACTAATTACTATAGCCCAAATGATAATTTTTCAATTTAATCCAAAGGAGGAACCTGTGACGCCCGAAAATTTAAAAGTTAAACTTTATGCGATTTCAAATTTACGAAAATTTTGACAACAGCTTTTGCATGCATAGCGCCAACATTATACTTACTAGGCCCTCAGATACACTGACTACGGGCTAGTGGGTGTACAATGGGGGTCTAATGGGTGAACCAAAAAAAGGCTACAGCCGTAAATCGCCGTTTAAATGCCTTGTAGTAATTTTTTTTTTCAAATTTTAAGGGCCCCATCGTATTACACGCTCAATTTTAGGTTAAGGACGTGGTATAGGCTTTGTTTACTGTAGAAAGAGCATGGGGAAAATACCAAACTTTAGGTACACTTTCCTAACGAAGTACCGGGACTGGAGAGTTTTTTGATATGTCTAATTAA
>JABASM010000796.1:0-18659 GCA_019776545.1 Brachystomella parvula | reverse complement strand
CATTTGTAGTTTTTTGAATCGTTTTCAAGTTTTAAATTTTTAAATTTAAACTATTTTCAACCTTGAAATCTAGTTCTTTGATATTTTTGGACTAGAGTTTTTGGATTTAGTACTTAAAACTGGTGTTTTTGGTTTAAATTTATGAATTTAAACGGTTGAAGTTCATTCTATGAATTTTTCGGTTTCTTGACTGCTGAATTTTCAAATTTTAATTTTCCAGTTTTCGATTTCAAATTCCTGAATTTTCAGATTAGAATTTGTTTTCAGTTTTTCGCATAACTTTGCAATTCTTGCAAATCGAATTTTCCGAGTCTTTCTAATTTCGAATTTTTAAAGTTTTTGCCGATTTACGAATTTTCGAGGGTTCATGTTCTGAATTTTTTTTTTTTTAACGAGCTTCCTGACTTGCGTGTTTGAATTTGTAAAGTTGAACTATGGAACTGTTGATTTTTTTTGCCATTCCATTGTTATTTGCCCAAATGAGATTGTGGGTCGAATTTCTCAGATTTAAATTTCCATTCCGCCTTTCTGAAATCTGAATCAAAACTGTAAAGGGCTGGCAAATTAAAACAATATTTTCTAAACTCTGAGCTAATAATTTATGACCTGGATTTTAAAAACTTATTTTTTGTTTGCTCGTCGAATAAAATTAATTTGACGTTGAGGCAGAGTGCTTCCATCTTATTTTCGAATGGAGAAAGATCCAATTTGGATTACATGTGTCAGGGCCCTAAAACTTTTTTCACGGCGTGCAAACGACAAGTGACGCAGAGAGGATTACACTCAACAAACCACTTTTCTTCCATTTCGAATGGAGAAAGATCCAATTTGGATTACATGTGTCAGGGCCCTAAAACTTTTTTCACGGCGTGCAAACGACAAGTGACGCAGAGAGGATTACACTCAACAAACCACTTTCACCAGATTTCCCAATGGGAACCAAAGACTGGGAAATTTTAAAATTGAAACTAATGTGTCACTGACCTACATTTGAGACTCAGGAAAAGAAAACTCCTCAAATTCATACTTGATTTTGATTCCAGGATTTGCTCCTCACGCTTACTCCACTGAGCAACGGAACTGCGGCGACGGGAGTGAAGGCTGAAATCCGTAATGGGGATTTCAAGCCCTACAACCCTCCACACTACACCAACGGCGGCCTCACAACCAAAAAAAATCTTCAGTCAACCAACACCCATCATCCAAAGGGTAATGACGTAGAAATATTTTTTTTTTACTTCCACGCCTCCCTCTCGTATATGCACCTTGAAAAGTTGGAAAAAGTTGGGAAAAGTTTTGATGCGTAACAAGGGAGCTGTGAAAATGATTTCCATGTTTTGGCTAAGGGGGTGAAGAAAAATGGGTTTATTTCTTCCTTTTTTGGAAAATGAAGGTAATTTGAGTGTATTGTGCTTGGAGTGCCATTGTGTTCCGCCTCCCTGTCAAATAAAGGATCCTCAAGATCATGTCCATTTTCCCAATTGAAAATAAATGAGTGAAAGCAGAAGACTTCAAAAGAAACTCACTCACTTTCTCTTCCTCTTTACACTCTTCTTTCTCCCTCTGAAAAACTCAACGCCTTTTTCCCAATTTCCAAATTTGAATTCCCATCTACGGGCCATGAGACTTCTCTAAAATGTTTGGGATGACTTTCTCCCTGATTATTCTGGATTTTTTCCTCTTATTTTCATAATGGAAGGAATGGACTGAGAAATTTCTTTCTTTCATCTTCCATTCCGAGTCAAAACTGAGAATAGTTTTTATCTTTTGTTTGGGAATTCTGAATTTTCTCCCCTGTTTTTCCCTGATGTCGTTTGGAGAGTGGGAGAAAGTAGTTGTGAAAGTAAGGGAGAGAGAAAAGGGAAGTTGATAATTTATGTTGGGATTTTAATAGATCATTCCAAGTGACAAGAAGGGGAGGACGCATATGAATTATTAAGAGAAAACTATGGGAAGTTGATCAACGGTGCGACCTCAGCCAACTGTCAACGCAGTCCAGAGTCAACACAAAGCCCAGTTTAGGAAAACACAAAGTTCCCAATCTCACCTAGCAACTAAATAAATTCCTTGGCATTCTCTAGCCCGCATGAAATTGAGAAAGTAGCGAAAGCTTCCTTTGAAAAATTCCAAACAAAAACAAAGTTCGTAAGTTGTTTGGGAAATTAAATTCGTTAAATTATCTTAAAAAACCAATTCCCGAATAGTTACCTAAATGGAATTTCGGAAATTTTGCGGGATAAAATTCAGAAATGGTTTGGAAAATCAAATACCCAAACTCAACTGCCCATCAAATTCTCAGATACTTAGCAGGGTTAAATTCCTAAATGGTTTGGGAATCAAATTCCCAGTTTTGCCAGATCTTGGCATTTAGGTGGGATGAGGAAGTGAGGATGGGTTGTTCAAACCCTTTCGGGTCGTTTGGGATAAATTTAATAAACTGCTCTTCTAAAAAAGTTGGCTTTCCTGGACAAAATTCAGACTCATGGGATTCATTCACGAAAAAAAAATGAGAAGCTGCCTGCAGGAGAGTCATTTGGGAAATGAATAGGAATCCCGCAGGTAATGGAAGCCCATGCCTATTTTTAGAGACGTCCTTAGCCGTAAGCGTTGACCGTGAGATTCGAAGCCGATGGGAGCTGTTTGCATTGTTGGATCCTTTAAGGCTTTCCATCAAGTACCCACCCAATCAGTTCTCCCCTACTCAGCGTCTTTTCTATTCGGGTCTTTCTTCCTAGTCAATCTTCCGCTACATAATTTTACTTGGGGAAATTAAGTAGCCGTTCTCTGGTGAGGAGTTTATGAAATTTCCTTCTCGGGCTCCCTTACTTTCTTTCTAGGGGGGTGGGGTTGGGGGGTTGAGTCATGTAGTAATTTGATGCGGTGGGGAGGAAATGTGTAAAAGATGAAGATGGAGAGAAAGTGAGTATTTTCTATTTCTGGTTCTGCTGGGGATAAGAGGCGATTAGTTTTCTTCTTCCCTCCCATGGGGAATAAAGGAATTAGTCGTTAAAACCACCTGCCTGCCTCCTTAACTTAAACAAAGAGGAGAAAGAGCAGGAGGGAAAGCAGAGAAATAAATTTCAGTTTATGAACAAAGTTCATACAAAACAAATCTCTAAAATCCATCCAACCATTTCTTATAATCTACCCATTTTTACTATCCCTTTAAAAAACAGAGGAAAGAAAGAAAACTTTCACTTTCTTCCGTCCCTTTTCATTCTGGGTTTAAAAAGTCCCACATTAAAAAGAAGTTAGGATGGCCATGTCATAGCTTCCGGAAATTAGAAAAACAACACACCGGCGTATAAATTTTGACTATGCAAATCCGCGTCCAAAGTCGCAAAGGACAAAGTTGCAAACAACGTTTTGGAGTACAATTTATTTCCCAATTGGTTTCCCTATCAGCTAGCTACTTTTCAAGAAACATTCGTCGCAAAATTTACTCTTTAATGAGGTTTCCCAAACACAGGTCCAATTTTTTATCAGAGTCTCATTTTCAAATTAATTTTCAGAAATGCAGCTTTCAATTTTTTTTCTTGCTAGTCGTTTTCTAAAGAATTTCTTTCTAGGCGGCCCCTAATTTTTTTTGTACGGGTCATTTGCAGATGGCTTTCTCTTCGGCAGCTCTTAATTTTCTTTTTTTTTTGCGTGAAATAGATATGTGCTTTTTTGAACATATAGGTTTTCTCCATTTTTCTTCTCCACCACCCAGAATCCAACTTGACTTTCAAGTAGCGTGGATATTTCTAATGATTTTTGGCAGGAGTTTCTCCAATTGTCAGCAACTTTTCTTCTTAAGTGTTTTTTCTCCTTTTGATTTGTGTCTCTAGGAGGGGCAACGCCTAACTTGTACGGAGCTACGCTTGTAACCCTTGGGGAAAACGGAAGGAGAACCACGACCCTCAGCCTCAGCTCTTCCAATCAATTTGAAAATGAAGAGGAAGAGGAAGGAGTCGAACCTACCACTGCCCTACGCACAGCAACCACACGAACAAAAAATAAAAAAGTAAAACAAAGCTTTTATCAATTAAATTTAAGTTTAAGAATTTTTTTTTTTCTGGAAAAAAAAGTTTTAAATTAGAAGCCCATCTTTTCATAGGCTTAAGATTGAATTGAGAAAAAAAAGTTTGAATGATGTCAAGCCCCTTGGCCTTAGTTTGGTGGGCTTGAGGGAAGAGCGTCAAGACCAACTGACTGAATTTAGTAGATTAAAGTTTGAAGTTAAGAAAAAAGGAAGTGCACAGCAACCACACGAACAAAAAATAAAAAAGTAAAACAAAGCTTTTATCAATTAAATTTAAGTTTAAGAAATTTTTTTTTTCTGGAAAAAAAAGTTTTAAATTAGAAGCCCATCTTTCCATAGGCTTGAGATTGAATTGGGGAAAAAAAGTTTGAAATATGTCAAGCCCTTTGGCCTTACTTTGGTGGGCTTGAGGGAAGAGCGTCAAGACCAACTGACTGAATTTAGTAGATTAAAGTTTGAAGTTAAGAAAAAAGGAAGTGCGAAAGAAAATTGGAAAAGTTTTTTGATGTAAACACCTCACTAGGTTTTTATAATTAAATTCGCGGAGAGAATTCTAATGGCTTTCCCTCTGTCAACTCCTCTTGTCANTGACTGAATTTAGTAGATTAAAGTTTGAAGTTAAGAAAAAAGGAAGTGAAAGAAAATTGGAAAAGTTTTTTGATGTAAACACCTCACTAGGTTTTTATAATTAAATTCGCGGAGAGAATTCTAATGGCTTTCCCTCTGTCAACTCCTCTTGTCAAATATCAATTAGATGGAACTTAAGCAGAAACCCAAACAAATCAGCGGAAAACTTTTCACTTGAATTTTATCATTAAGGAAATTAGAATTAAATTTAAAATAATTTATTGATTTTCTTTATGTAGAAGAAAGTGGCAGGAGCTGTTTGGAACTTGAGGAGTGGGACGAGGTCGTACAGCCGCTCGGCTGGAGTTCGATTAGTCCCTGAGGTCCCTTACACACAATTAAGATTGATTGAGAATCTCGGATCCTGTGTCTTTGGACAGGTAAAGACCACTTTCAGATAAAACCTACACAATTTATATCACTACAGAATGGAACTGATCAATCAAATTGACAGTCCTAGGACCGAATTCCACTAATTCCTTTACCAGAATCAGAGAGAATCTGATCAAAAAATAAAAGAAACGATTTTTCTGTTGTCTCTCTTTTTTCCTTCTTTTTGTCGCTCTTGTATTTTTTTCATATTGCTTTTACTTTATTTTTTCAACTAGTATTGTTTATTTATTTACTTTTTTGAATTTTTTTCTCAGTTTTGTAGTTTGGTTTCTGAACCCTCAGAAGGCTACTGCTCTTGAAAATTGTTAAAAAGCCTAGAAATTAGAAAATAGCGTGAAAAAATTTTGGCCAGAAGGTTTTAAACGTTCTGCTTCCTGAAAAGCGTTTCTTTGCGGTGGGACGTATTAATTTGACTCCACTAGGACCCTCCGAGGGTAAAACTAATGAGAAAAACGGGAATAAAAAAAAATGATTTTTGATAAGGTAAATTCTTTAGTTTGGAATTTAATGTTTCTTTCTTTTTTGTTCTGCAGGTCCATTTGTATGAGATTGATGGGGAGTTGGGAGTGGAGGGGTCCCTGTTGAGGAACTGTCGTCTCATTGCCAAAACCATTAAGGTCACTACAGGGAATTAAGAACCTGTTCCTTTGCTGAACTGGAGCCGAGGGAGTGCTTAACCCTTCTTTTTCTTTCTATTTCCTCTCTAGAGCTCATCCGAACTCAGGCTCCTGAGTCTCCTTGACCACGAGCACATGCTCGACCTAATTGGATTTTCAACTGACGTCCAGAATATCCCAATAGCCATTTTCCCAGCACCAGAGTGCGGCGACCTCTGCTCATTCCTTTCTCGCCTAACAAATACGCCCAGGTATAAAAATAATCCATTTATTTCTCATTAGAAATTAAGTTAGGGACTTTAAGTACCGTACAGTGGGGTAATTCCGAACGCTTTTCGGGTTTGAGGCTGAAAAAACCTACTAAAGAAGCAAAATTTTGTTGGGGTCAAAACGCTAAACTGCTATACTCACCACCCTCTACTCAACAACTTATTTCCCTAATTTCAGCAGCACAGTTTACCTACGAAAAAAATCAAAAATGGTGGCGTTCGGAATTACCCCACAGGTGGGGTAATTCCGAACGCTTTTAGGATACCGGTTGCGCTTCAGCCTAGAGCTGCAGGAGAATGCTTCGAGCGGACGATACTGACGCTGTATGCACTCAGAAACTATATCCTGACACAAAAAAAAATTTAGAACCGACTTATATTATACTTACTCTCAGCTGAAAAACTAAACGCAAAGCCACTTCGAGCGAAGTCGTCGACTGAATATCCTTAATTTTTGCATATGTCCAATTTTTAAAATATCGAAAAAAAAAAAAAAATTCACCGAAGTTGTTCACAGGCTCGCTAAGATGCAAATGACGTCATAAGCGAAGCAAAGTGGTGTTGTCCAATGGCGAGGTCTCAGCTTCAAAAGCGTTCGGAATTACCCCACCTTTGTCTAACTTTCGTTGAAACACTTCCCAAAAATTAGGATTTCCCTAATCTGACGCTTACTCAGCGTTTCCTAGCTTAGGACAACTATCTTATAGATGAAAATAGCCAAGCGTTCGGAATTACCCCACCCGTTCGGAGTTACCCCACAATACGGTACTCAATTCTAAGAAATGGAAATGGTTGAGAATTTCCCACTCAGGAGTTAGAAAATGGATAATCTAATCCTCTGGATTATAAATTAGGATTTAAAAATGTATAATTTCGTTTGTAGTTTGAGTTGGCTGGTGAACGTGGGGGGTCAAATTGCATCAGGTATGAACTACTTAGAGTCTCTCTCAATCCTCCACAAGGATCTGGCCGCAAGGTAAGCAGAAAATTCAAAATACCCGCATCAATAAATTGCTTTGGTGCCTATTGGCGTTAACTCCGGGAAATATGCATGGTATTCATCGAATACTGTTTTTTTCTTAGGAATTGCCTGGTGGAGCGTGAAGGGTCAATTCGCATAGCGGACCTAGCCATGGCCTGTGAGCAATATGAAGGTGACTACTGTGAAACAGAGGGAGGACGGAAACCTCTCCGTTGGTGGCCATGGGAATCACTTGTCTCTGTAAGGACCATATTTGGAAATAGAACGTGGATTTCAAGATACACTTGGATTTTCGTTTTAATTCTAGACTGATTTCACGATGAAGGGATGCGTCTGGTCGTTCGGAGTGACGCTCTGGGAAATCCTTACACTCTGCCGACAGAAACCACTGGCTCACATTCCTGACGTTCAGTTGACGATCCTGGCGGAGCAGTACGGAACCACTGCAACCAATCAAGTAAGTCCAGGGAGTAAAGAACTGCAGAATCGGAAGGGTTAATTCATGGGAATTTCTAACTAGGAGGTATGGCTACCACAACCAGTCCTTGGTCCACCAGAGATTTTTGATCTGATGAGGGAGTGTTGGCAGAGGAGTCCAGAGGACCGTCCCACCTTCCACCACATTCACTTGTTCCTAGAGCAGAAGAGGCTCAATCCCATCTACTACCATCCCCTTTAAATCAACAAATCCCTCAATTTCTAATTTGTGATACTCTTCTACTACTCCCACTCTTATTTAACTTTAAATAAAGAATTCATTTATACGAGACACGAAAGACGACACTGTTTTATGTGTGGTGAACCTTGAGGAAATCCCTAGGTCGAAGCTAGGCTCCCTAACTTCAAGTTAGCGGGAAATCTAACTTGGAGTATAGTAGTGCCCAACCCTGTGAAGATTATAGGGTCATGTATGTTTCTCTACCTTTAGACGCCTAAGGCACCTGATTTCCTTAAGAAAGACCTTTTGAGGAAACGCTTGTCTAAATAATAGTGTCCCTTATCACCCCAGTCCGGTCTACCTTCATGAGTACTGACCTTCATGCTTTCCATTAATAAGCATCGGCTTTTGAGCGAATGGGTTTGACAGCTTTAGGAGTTTGGGGCGGAAGTGAGGCTTGTCCTACTCCATGCATTACAGCTTTCATTTAACCAATATTTACTTTCCTAGCCTTTTTAAAAAACAAACTGATTTTTTATGTCAGAGCTTTATATTTGAAGGGAATTCTGCTTTCCTTTCGGAGCCCATCATGAGAGCTTACGGGAATGATAAAAGTCTAAGAGCACTCATCGGCTCGAGCTACCGTAGGAAAGAGCTCACTGCCTTTAGAACCTAAGTTTTATTCAAGGGCAGTTCCCCACCTTCATAGCCATCCATGTCTGGAAGAGTGGAAAATGAAGTGAATAGAAAAAATAAGGCTCGCTTTTTTTTTATTACCATTTCACTGATTGTGAATGTCTTAGCAGTCCCTACTCATTTTCTTCGGATAAAATCCTCTCCAGCACTAGAAAATTCAAAGTTCAAGAAATAAAGACTCCAATGAGAAGAAAATAGAGAGTAATGAGACTAGTATTTACCGAGTATAACTTGCTCTATTTTCTTGAGATTCTTAAGCGTCCCTGAAAGTTCTCTGGAAGTCCCTTTACCCGGTGATCCTCCTTCCAGCTCCTTCAATTGATTCACCATCTCCTCTACCAGCGCCCCGTTCTCATCGTCCCTCAGTCTGAAAAATTCATTTCAAAATTACACTCAGAGCAAATACAATTTCTTTTTTTTTAAATTAAAAACAAAATCGAAATCGGTTTTTTAATGCAAATGTCTTACTGGAGCCTTTCAAGGAGACGCCGTGAGGAATTCCGGACTTTGATTGATAGACTGTGGATCGTGGCAATCACCAGCGTGTCCAGTGCCTTAAATTCCAAAGAAAAGTATTTAAAAAACTTGGGAACTGAGGATTAAACGGAGGTTGATTTACCTCGAACTTGTGCTTTGTTCTGATTGGGCTCGTGTTCCCGTGGAAATACGCATGCGGATCCTCGTCATCTGGGTAAACGGCGTCTCTGCTTCTCCTTCTTTCCTTCAGAATCCCTTGTTCTTCGTCACCGGAGCCGAGTTCTTCTCTGGAAGAATGACGACGGTTGTACGGACTGTCAGAAAATGATGGAGATTTAGAGATGGCTGCTGCCCCATCAGGATTTATCCTAAAAAAAATTAATTTGAAGTTTCTTCCCCAATCTTTGGGTAAAAAATGAATGAAAAAGTTACCTTTGCCCAGGCTCATCATGGGCCCCTGTCTGGACGACTTGACTGGGATTGGACTTCTTTTTTCCAAGGGCAGCTGCTCTCATCGGGTCATAAGTTCTACGCCGATTCCAATTGGCCAGTTCCATTTCTTTGGGCGTGAGAGTGGAATTTGACCTTTTCGGCGTTCCAGGTACAGGTGAGGATTTCTTTGGAGTCGATAAGGCTCCGACGAGTTTCTGCCGGGAAAATCCTGGTCCTTTTGTGGATACTGAAGTGAAAACGGAGCTGGAAGCCCCAGCTTTTGATCCTACCACATGTAAAGGCTAGAAAAATTAAAATTTAATTCACTGGTTTGAAATGGTGAGTTGAGTTTCCTATTTCACCTGTTGGGACTGGAGAGTAGTGGGCCCTTGTCCTTTCTTGCTCGCTCGCAAGCTAAATCTTCCACCGTCATTCCTTGAAAATCCGGAAGTGGCATCACTTCTTCCAGAAACTTGATTTTTTGAAACAAAATTCTCGGATGCACGGACTTTCAATCTAATTTAAATAAAATCAACAGCTGCGCTCAGGACCCAATTTTTAAGAATAAAACTTACGAAGACGGTCGGACTTGTGGAATGTGGCTCAAGCTCCTGTTGCTACCCCTCTGCTGGTCCTGGGACTGTGACAGAGTTTTTCGAAGTGGAACCGGAGAACGACGGGAAGCTGGAGGCTCACGAGATGCTGCCGGTTGAGTTCGTAGGTGACGGCGTGGGGGTGGCTCAAAGGCACACGGTTTTTCGTATTTGTCGTCGTCTCTGTCTCCTTGACTTCCTTGTCTCCAGCTCATACTCATTCTGTTCATGGTTTGAGTTTCTTCAAGTAGAAATTCTGATTCTGTATAGGAAAATTAAAGATTTCAATTAATTACAATTGGATTTTGTGAAAATTGACGAGTTGGGATTAGTTACCTGGTGAAGGAAGTTGAGCTCCTTCGGCGTTGTTTAGCTTAATATGGGCTGAACTTGACTCTGCCCATTCTCTGACCCACTCCAGTGACGAGTCTTGGTCTTGACTCGAGAGGGTTTCACTCCCCACTTCCTCAAGGTCCACTGTATACGTCCCTGTTTCACTTTTATTGTCATCGTCAATGTGGGTGGCGGGTTCTGGTGGGTCTGATTTTTGTTTCCCTGGACTTTGCCCATCTGGGACTGGAAGACGAGATTTCAGTGGCAAAGGTTCAGCCGTAGTCTTCTTCCTACTTTCCGTTTTTCGCTTGTGTCTTGACGGTGGTGCGAATTTGCTGATACTGTCACCCAGTCCAAATGAATTTTTGGGAGAGACTGTGTCAACAGACCCAAAATCCACAGTGAAGGCCATGGGGGTGTATCTGGAAGACTCTTGTACTGCTAATGAAGCGGATGGAACTGAAGCTGACTGAGATTTGGATGGAGACGAAGGACTCCTGGAGTCTGATGATTCAAATGAAGAGTAAATCTCACCTTCCTCATCGTTCTGCAGAAAGATAAAGATTAACTAGTGGTAACGTGTTATCTTTGTGGTTGATGAAGTAAGGACATACCTGGAGATTAGCATTGGACGAAGTGCTCAGTCTGTTGTTGTTTCTTTCCATTGGGCAGTTCCTATCTTGTTCTCTGTCACCTCGAACGGAGTCAGTTCATCCTCGGTATGGACGGGGATCCTGGTTGAAGCACTAACTAATAGCAAGCCTCACCAGGAAGTCTGATCAATTGAATTGAAGAGTTAGTAATCGACGCTTCACCTACAATTACTGACGTGACGGGAAGAAAAGAAAGAGCAACAGCCGAACAGATGACAGACGGCAGAAGAAGAAAAAATTTTGCACGTAAACTTGTCCCACACCTGACGCGGTCTCGCCGACACGCAGGACGCAACTGCTTTTAAACAGCAGTGCAAGCAGACAGCCAAACCACCGTAAGAGTAACATTGCCCTGGTTAATTTTTCATAAGTAGCAAAACATTTCGCTAGTATAATAGCGTTCAGGAATCGGGCAAAGCAGGAATATAAAGACTGTCCGGAAATTAATGCATAACTTTTCTTAACCCGAATTTCTCCAAAAGGAATGAAATCTACTGGATGAGTTTTGTACGTAGTTCTTACCAATGTACTGTAGATCATTTAAAAAAAAATTTCATGAAGATTCGTTTATCCAGTATAAAATGGAGGCCAGAAAGGTCAAGGAGGTGAAATATCTAAAATTCCAGCTTTAAAAAAATGATAGAAAAGCTTTTGAATTTTTTTCAGTTTTCAGCATTTCAATTTCATGAACCCCTCAGCTTCTTGAACAGGCTGATATACTTTTTAGCTGGAGAGATTGGTCAGGGCAGAGCTCAAACCCACTTTATCCTATTTATCGGGGAAGTCGTAAGACAAATTTTTTTCCTTTCTCTTTAACCCTCAAACCCAGAATCCTCCCAACGTCCCAATGACCAGAGGCATTCAACGGTTTTTTTCAGCATGCAAAACAGCCTTTTCGATCACTTTTAGCAAAGAGTGAACGAGGTTCTATAACAATTTGGAGGAATATTTCCGAGGGCGTGGGAAAATAGAGAGGAAAGAAAATTATTGACCTTTACCACTTTCTCCCTGGCATATAACAAAAGGGTTTGCGCCGTTCCCTGACCAATCTCTTTAGCTAAAAAGTCTATCAGCCAGTTAAAGAAGCTAAGGGGTTCATAAAATTGAAATGCTGAAAACTGAAAAAAATTCTAAAGCTTCGCTATCATTTTTTTGAAGCTGGAATTTTAGATATTTCACCTCCTTGACCTTTCTGCCCACCATTTTATACTGGATGAACGAATCTTCATGAATTTATTTTTTAAATGATCCACAGGACATTAGTAAGAACCACGTACAACACTCATCCAGTAGATTTCATTCTTGTCGGAGAAATTCGGGTTAAGAAAAGTTATGCATTAATTTCCGGACAGTCTTTAGCTAGAGGAATCCTGCCCTGTTAGACTTTTCTGAAAATTATAAAGCATCTCTGAAGCATACCAAACAAATTATTTTGAAATTTTTCGAGATTTGCTTTCTTTTGACCTTAAGAGGTCAAAGGTCAATCGGCAAACCTCACCGAACCGGTCAAATGATACATCATTCAAGAGTCGAGTTGCAGAGATGTCCGTATACTAAAGGTAACACCAAACTTGACCCTTCTGACCTAAAACTTGGCCACCAGGGGCAGCCAAACTTTAAACTGAATTTTAAATTACCTCTGGAGGCCATACTGTAGTTAAAAAGATCAAGAATAGCATATTTTTAAAACCAGGACACCAAGCCCTTTAGATCAACTTAGTATTACTTAACCGGATCGGTGAGGTCAGCTGATTGACATTGGTGACCTCTGCAGGTCAAGTATGAAGTAAAATTTCGTTAATAAAAGTCTTAGGGTATGCTTTCGAAATGCTATTTACGAATGTTCAGAAAAATCTAACCTGGGGCCATTCCCCGAGCAGAATCGGCCGTCCTCTTCAGTCTTGATGACTCATCTGGTTTGTTTAGTATTTAAAAGCATGCGGTATTTTATCCTTTGTCGATGTATTTTTATATGTCTTGCAAGTTTTAATTATGGTGACAAGGTTTACAATTATCTGAGCAATTTGGTCGGTCGGACTGTCGGCAGTCCATGCAAATTGTTCGGCTATGTTTTCACTCTGTTTCCCTTTTGGGTCAAGTTTTCAAATTTCCCCAACCGCACAAGGAGGAATAAATGTCTTGTTACTTACTCTTTCACGGTGACTGAATTCAATAGTTGTTGGTCAATAGGGTTAGTACACTTGGAAAAGACAAAAAGTGTGGAGCATGACTTAACCCTCGAGACTGCTACCTGTATACGTTTAAAACTGAATTGCTTAGCGTAGAAATAAATCCAATGATTTAGTATAATTCCTTTTATTGGAAGTAAGACAAAGATACGTCATTGACCATTGAGACGGGCTTTGGGTTTGGATTTGAGCTTTCTTTTTCAAGACTGGAAAGAATTTAAGAATCCTGATTAGAAAAGTAGAAAACTCTAAACTCTAAGGAATTGACAACTGATTAGCTTAATCTAATGACTAATTGTACAGAATAAAGAAAGGACTGGGTGTAATTATTGGGAAGTGAAAAGACTTCTATCTATTTTCCCGTACTCCTTCCCTGACCTGGGCTTGAGTTGACCTGGCTTTGATATGGAGAGAATTCTTTCCGAACTCTTGGAGGAGCAGCCAGAGAGTGAGTCAATGTAGTCGGACATGTCTGATCCACCGCTGCTCGTACTTCGATTGCTTTGAACTGTAGACTGTCGGAGGAGTTTCTGAACTTGGACTCCTTCCTTCTTGGCCACTCCTTGAGGCTCTGGAATCGTTTCGTAGTGAACGGGGGAGCTAGACCCTTCAACAGCTTTCTCCACGATTTCTGTGTAGTTCTCTTCCCCTTCTGCTACTGGCTGAGGTGACCCCGGGGATTTCTCAGCCGTTCCTGAGGATTTGCTACTTTTTCTTGGCAGTGATTCATGGAGACAGAGCCTGGAAATCAAAATTAAAAAAAAACAATTAGAAATGAACATGACCAACAGGGTTAGAGGAATCGGACCGACAATGGCGGAGGACAAGAAAGATGTTTTTTTTATAAGGCAATCTGAATGCACGTCAAAAAAAAAGAGAAAAAAAAAACTCAACAAACCAATGATAAAAAAATTCTAGAAAAAAAAAATTCCGGGAAGATGAATTTTTTTATTTTGAAAAGAAAGTTTCACGGATTTGTAAAAAACAAAATCCGAAAAAATTCGGGTAAAATAACAATTGACAGACCGAGATCTCATTTTACCGCTTTGGTCCAATGAAGGATTTTTTTTTATGGAAATTAGCGGTTCCTTACCCGTTGAGCTCATTACTGGGGCTTCTCGTCTTCATAGAAGGCGTCACCGGAGACGCCAGAATCGCTGGAACTGGAGGAGCCCCTTTTGGCATGACCACCTTTGCATGGGACGCTTGAGGACCGGCGCAGTGGTTTCCCAGCGTCGGCCGATGACTGTGCCCCCCTTGAATTTTCATAAACTGGGCCTGATTCCATTGGGATGTAGTTCTCATAGACGAGCCCTGGATTTGAATTTTGGATTTGAGGAGAATTGCCTGAATGTTGAGGTGGAGGGCCTTGGACTTCTTTTGAGTTTTCGTAGAGTGGAAGGGATTCTACGAATTGGAGATTGACGTAGTTGGACTGATGCTGAGTCTGCTCTGCCTCTCCTCCCTTTCCACTTTTCATTTCTTCTCCCGTGTTGACGTAGAGTGGCTGGAGAGGAGGTTGGGCTGGAGGCTTAGGCGTCTTCTTGCTTTTGTCTACTTGGGCGTAGATTGCGCCTCCTGGGATTTTCAGTGGAATGGAGGAAGTGACGAGTGGCATCTTTCCTACGCCGTTCACAGAACCACCAACGGCTGAGCAAGTGGGGCGCGGGTGAGCAGGCGGGATGTCGTAGTTCTGAATTGGAGCCAGGTGAGCCGAAGGGCGCGGAGCGTCGTACCATTCTCCACTCAAAACGTCTGAGCAGCAGCCGGTTGATGCCATTGAGTGTCGATCCATGGCCAGTCTCTAGAAATTTAAGAAAGTTTGATTAAAAAAATTAAATTATTATGATAATTTCTTAATATTAAAAAAGTAGAGGCAGTGGTAAAATCTTCAAATTATTATTTTTAAACAAAGAGAAAATGAAGCGAAAAACTGTGAGAATCCTTACTTTTGTCCAGTCAATTCCAGATGTGAGATCAGTCCCTGGAAAATTGTGGTTTGATTGTGGTGGTTGTACTTGATGAGTTCCTGCCCTTGGGACGTCGTAATTCTCGTACGGACCACAGAAGTGTGGACCCCTGCTTGGACATCCATGTGGTGATGGGAAGCGCCTCGGTGAGTGGTGCGTCGGCGTTCCACGGAATCCCCTCGGTGTGTCGTAGTTGAGAAATTCCGAAGGCGTGGACCCGTGGGAAGAAAGGCTGAGTCTGTCTCCATTATTCGCTTCACCAGAATCCAGCCCCAAGTCCATCGTCCATGACGGTTTGAGCAAGTCAATGCTTCGTCCGCCCAAACCTAAAAAAAACAGTAAAGAGATAAAAAATCCGGAGAAAAAATAATTAATAAAAAAATTAAAAACAAAAACAAAAGAAAAGCGTGTGATTTCTTGCCTGTTTGCCCTAGTTTGCTCGTGCAGGAGAGGCATCGCTCCATTGTTGAGGCTTGAGGGTGTGTCTGAGAAGGGGCCCCAGTTCCCATGCCTCCATTTTGACTAGACTCAGCTTCCGAGGTCTGCTGAGGAGAAGTGGTTGGAGAGTGAAGACGATTTGGTGTGGGATGACTAGATGATGAGATTTGATGAGAATTCTGAACCTGGGATAATTTAGACTCCTTCCTTGGAGAATCAGAACCTGAAATAAGAAGCAGAGTTAAGTACGCTGAGAAAATTTTGAGGAATTTTCCGACTTGCCATTTCTAGTTTTGTTGGTGGGAGCCTTGGCGACTGCCTGAAGCGCCTCTGTGATGAGGTGAAGTTGGTTGGGCTGAGGAAGGAGGACGTGGATCCCTTCCCCCCGCCCACATCTCGACCCACCTTCAAACACAAACTTCCCATCAACCCCTCCGAATCTTCGTAAATTCTCAACTTCCCAGACTCCAAGCAGTTTCGGTGGGAGCCCAGCAGTGAGGCAGAATTTCCCTTCCCTCAAGTGGAGGTGGACGGGTCCTGGTGTTAATTTTGACTTTGGTGGGACTGAAGTCAAGTGACAAAGGAAGGAGTCCACTTCACCAAGATTCGAAACGAGGCGAACGGTCCACTGGAGGAGTCTCTCGCGGGAGTCAAATCCAAGGACAACCGAGAAATCCGTGCAAATCAAGGAAAGTGTATGAGATTCTTTGTCCAGGGTAAAACCTACTCAGAAATCAAAATCAGAATGAGTTACCCAACTCTAGAATCCTAAGGTTCTCTTACCACTTTGGAATGCTAAAAAGTGCTGAAGAGAGAGTGAGGCTTTTGTATGACCATTCCGTGCCCTCTCCTTTTCGTCCTTATAGATTTGCAGCTCCAAGCAGTCTGCAAAACGGAAGAAAAATTTAATAACCAGAATTATGCTGTCATAAAATCTACTAAGCTGATTTTTATGATAACGCCCAACCTATGCTTTCTTCTACTTTACGATAACGGTTTTTTAAACAAAAAATGTCTCTCTGTCTGTTTGCTTGTCAAAAAAATTCCGAAAATCCCTTAATTTAAAATATTGCGCAAAATTTCTAAAACTGCTGAATATAGCTCAAAAATTGTCCAGAAAAATGTTAATTTCTGGCCAGAGATTTCCTGCAGAATCCTGGAGAGAATTCGGGCAAGCGCTAGCTGCTAAATTGCTTAAAATTTCTAAAACCTCAAGATCTTGCAAATACGATTCGCAAAAATTTTCAAAATGAAAAGGCGGATGAAGAAGTAGGCCTTTGCTGGTAAACTTAGCGGTCGTGGGCTTTTTTTAAGAATGGTTTGGAGTTGAGGAACATGGGAGTACAAGAAGATAAAGATTTACACAGTTTTCTTTAGATTTTAGAGAGACAGGAGGGAGCGAGTGGAATGCTAAGCATTTATTTGACAAATGTCATCTGCCACCAGGACACTTTTCGAAGGATCATGAGGATTTAAAGAGCAGGAAAAGCTGAAACTAAGCAAACCCTCATCGCACCCTAAAAACCAACACTTAAAAATCAAAACAAGTCAATCTCAGTCAGCACTCTGAATCCCGGAGAAAATGTTCTGGATTCTCGTTCTGAACTTTTGAGTGAAAAGGGGAAGTGGCCACCATCCGCAGTTCCAGAAACTTTATTTCTTGAAATTCCCCTTTTAGAGAAAGTGGGATGCATGGAATAGATTTCAGTCTCGGGATTTTCCTGGAGAGGAGATCATAGGAAAAGTAAAGTTTGCGTTGAGGAGGGGAGCGGATCCCATTAAGTCTAAATTATGGAGAATGTATTTTCTGTGCTGGTGGCTGCCTCCTTTAGTAAATAAAGTGTAGCAGAGATCACTTTCACTCAAGACAGTTTAAGGAGACTCTAATTCATTCCAAATCCAACAATTATCCTTTCTTAGGAAGAACCACTGGGAAATCCCTTTTACTACCAGAGACTTTTGGCATCAAGATTAAGCAAAAAAAATAGGAGAAAATTAAAGTCAAAGCTTCTTTTAAAAGAAATATTTTCAAAGAAAGAAGTAGAAAAAAATGATACTAAAAAATGGCTAATTTTCTGTTTCGAGTGGGGAAATGAGTAATTGCTTTAATTCGGTGATAAGGAAGCGTGGAGTGGGTCTCTCTGGACTTTCCCCAGAGTTACAGAAAGATCCGATGGAGTTAACTTTGTAGTTGGAAAAAGGAAAGGAAGGAATTAGTCCTAACTTTCTTTTCCTGGTCCTGGACGCTGGGAGAGAGTAAAACGTGAGGGAGGGGTGGTCCATTGCCAAAAATAAAAATCAATAGAAAGGTTCCTTTTCCAACCACATAGTAAGAGTGTAGTATGAAAATCAAAGAAGAAGAAAAAGAGTAAAGAGACTCAGTAGACCACCCTCTCTGTCAACAATGTCAATGTAAGGCTTGTTCCATTAAATCCTAATTCGTCATAGTCGCTATCCCTCCCTTCCGAAACATTGTAACCATCCTCTAAGCATCTTCTCAAAATGTCACCGGAAGAAATACTTTTCTCTTCTGTCTTCTCGACATTTAATTTTGGGCTGATTTTTCTCCCTATCACCAAATCAATTACTTCCACTTCCCAAAAAGATGAGAAAAGCGAATCCCAATAACGAACAATTTCTTTCCTCCCTCGTGTCATCGAGGGGCTCTCTGTCAACAATGTCAATGTAAGGCTTGTTCCATTAAATCCTAATTCGTCATAGTCGCTATCCCTCCCTTCCGAAACATTCTAACCATCCTCTAAGCATCTTCTCAAAATGTCACCGGAAGAAATACTTTTCTCTTCTGTCTTCTCGACATTTAATTTTGGGCTGATTTTTCTCCCATTACTTCCACTTCCCAAAAAGATGAGAAAAGCGAATCCCAATAACGAACAATTTCTTTCCTCCCTCGTGTCATCGAGGGGCGGAAGAGACGTGGACAGAATCCTGAGTCAGAAGAAAGGAAAAAGAAAGAAATCAAGTCATTGCCTCTGTCACGAAGAAATCAGGAGAGAAAAATGAGTAAATATTTCCCTGTTCCTGGAAATCCTTCCTCGAATAATTTGATGAAAGGGAAAGGATTTTGGTCTGAGTCCTGGAGATGCTTGAGTAATGCGATGATGAGGATCCACTCAACTCAAGAGCCCCACCATGAGTTTAAACTTGCATATTTTATACACCCCCATCCTCACCCCACCCCCTCCACTTCATCTTTTGGGAAGAGGATCAAGCCTCGAAGTAGAGTTCCGGAACAATCCCTTGAAACACATGGAGAAAGAATTAATTGAAACTGAGCCTAAAATAACAGA
>JABASM010000795.1:0-18661 GCA_019776545.1 Brachystomella parvula | reverse complement strand
CCCCTTAATGTAGACTCACCCCATGGTGGATACGCTGCCCGTTTTCGAGCCCATTGTAGAAAACCATCCCATCCATAATCCTCCCATGGCTCCCCCATGGCCCTTCCATGGCTCTCCCATGGTAGTATACGGGCCATGGCTCGGGCCATGGCTCTGGGGCCATGGCCTCAGGGCCACCAATTCCAAACATCGTACGCCAAATAGATCTTAAGCCAAACAAAATGAGGGGCCTCAAACGGTTACAGGACAGGATCAGACTTTCCAATTAATTGTACCTTATTCCCATTACTTTTGACATCTTTAGGAAGGGCTCCCGGGGAGCTTTCGCCCACTCTTCTTAAGCCCTTTCCAGCGATTTGAATTAACAGAAATATCAGAGTTAATTCGTTAGATGATTGATAATTTGTAGACTTACCCCCAGGCTTGGGTTCGCATTGTTTTTAAAGTAAAATATCCCAGCACAGTCCATGACCCAATGAAATGTTGAATGGATTGATTGATTAAACCTCCGCTTGATAAAATTATGAATATCCTTCAGCTCTTCACAAGAGGGGGCCACAACTTCATTCTGTTGGTCTCCCTTTTTTAACTCTCCTTCCCTGAAATGGCGACATACCGTCTACAACAACAAAACAAAGGAAGGTAATATAAATCAGGGGAATTCAGAAATACTACGTCATACACGAATAAATTCGCTGAGATCCACCTCCAGGCGGGTCTCTCTACACAGGCGAATTGCTTCCATAACGTCATTCCTATGGATGTAATTCTCGGCTTGGAGACTTTCATAGAGCCCATGGACATAGGACTTGGCAAATACCACTTCCAAAGCACGGCAGTGATTTTGAAGTGTCTCCATATTGGCTTCGCAATTACAATTAAAAAAATAAGCATTGAAAAAAACGCTTCTTTTTAAAACATGTACTTTTTTGGAGCAGAACTCACTGGGCGGGAGGTCCTGCTCCTCTGATTTCGGTTCCGGGCTGACGTGCTTTAAGGGTGACCGCGGGTTATTGACTGAGGAACTTGGGTATGAGTATCTTTTTTCCTTATTAGAGACTCGACAATCTGTGTAGATGTCATCCTCACCAGAAGAAGTTCTAAATATGATGTGCTCCGTGAGGGTGGGAAGAGAGCAGTCATAGACATAAATAGGAAGAGTGATGGACCCGTACTTGGCTTCATGATTTGGTGGAAAGAGCTTATGTCCCTTTCTATTCTCAAATGAAAACTGTGACTCGTTTTTCTCTGAATCTGGCCGTGGAGACATGATGGAACTCTCATCATCTCCCGAGACAGTGCTAGTCAACTTTGCTTTCCAAGCTGCCTCAACGGAATTCGTTCGACATCGAAACAAATTATCAAGCGAATTCTTGCGATTGAGAGACTTCTTAGCTGATGGTCCAGATTCTCCACCAGATTTCACACGAGTTCTTTTTCTAGTCGGAGATTTAGCAACACGTTCGGAAACACCCAGTTCCTTTTCGTCATTATGAATCAATTCATCGCAGTTATCCTCAGTCCCAGGTTCATCGTAATGCGCGTGAGGGGATGAGGCGAATGCTTCGTCCGGATCCGGATCAATTTCAGGTGGAATGAGATGCACAGCCTTATTTTCAAACTCTATGTTTAGATTCTGAGGAGAGAGCATCAATAATTTAAGGTCGTGGTAGGAGGCAGGAAGAATAGTGAGAATAAAGTGAGAGGAACATAGCCCTTTGATGAAACAACGCCATTTTGGACAGGATTCTGCATCTGGAGGAAAAAATTTGATTACATTTTGCTAAACATTGACATTGCAAATCCTTCTAGGGATTGGATCACAAATAGCACTTTCTCTATACAAAACAACGGAAAAAAATTAGCTCAGTCGCATCTGCTCTTAAGGAGTTAAAATAAAGATTTGACTTAAGCTGTGGGTAACAACATAGTACCTGCATAGTTGTCTCCAGCAAATGGTCTGTCCCCAAAAGGAAGGGCACGCTGTCGCCTCGTAATAAGGTTCATAAGGGTCTTGTACTCATCCGAATGAAGAAGAACTTCACGATCATGCATTTGTAAAACATTTGAAATCCAAGTATTGAAAAAGACTGAATTTGCTCTATCACAGAAGTTTGAAAGCTCAGAGTCATGTGTGACAGGAAAGCTCATGGATAAATCTATAAAAATCGAGTGAAAAAACACATCAGCATATTAATTACAGTTATAGCTAAGCTTTCTCACCTTGATTGAACATGGAGAAAAGCAATTCCGCCTGCTGGCATTTTGGCAGTATACTTTTGAGCTGACAAGAGAAGGGAATGTATTTGATATTTTCCTCGATTGAATCGAACGGTTTCTTGAATTCCCTATAGCGAACATAAAGACAGGTAATAGCAGCACCCCTTAACTCACTCCATGTATCAGTTACCTTTGGCAGATTTCCAACGGTGATGGCATTTGAGCAGTAGTACACAGCTGGGACAAGTAGTCGAAGGTCACGAGGGATGAAATGCATTCTTCGTCCATTCCGAATATCTGAAGAAGAAAAAATGATTTATGAGGTCAATTTTTCGCGACAATTTTGCTTAATTTTTAGTAGAAACAGACAGCAGGGCAAGTACAAAGTATGATTTCTACGACGAAATAGGGACTTTTGGATGCAGGGCTTTTTTACTTCGCCCTAAGAATTTGGCTCTAGAGGCCATAGGGTTTTTTGTTAAAATTGCCTTTTAGCAAAAGACCCTATGGCTTCTAGAGCCAAATTCTTAGGCCGAACTAAAAAAGCCCTGCATCTAAAAGTCCCTAATTTAGGCTAAACCACATTCTGTGCATGGTTTGTGCGATAGCTGAGCAAAATAAACCGTGCAAACACAGGAGTATGTAATAGCGCGAGCAAACACGTGTGTATATAGGGGTGTACCGTTTACCCTTTACCGTTTACCGATATTACTCATTTAAGAGCAAGTTTACTCATTTAAGAATAATTTACGCGTCCGTCCGGACGCGACACGAAAATGAACATAGGATTCGCATGAATAGCTCGCGCTATTAATAATGGCTTTAGACCATTGGTCCATCAAAAATTCACAAAGCTACATTCCTTACAACCTGCATTTTTGATTTCACTTATGTCAAATACAACGTAAAGCGGCTCAAAGAACCATCGGAGAAGACACGGTCCCATTAGACCAACTTCAAACTGAATCTTATTCTGAATCGTTTAATACAACCGGTTCTAAAATTTTAAGAAGCTGGCGACAAGTCCCCGGTAGCTTGGAAAAACCATCAACCTCCCGAGGCGTCGTTTTAAAGAGTACCTGTAGTATTTTTAGCGAAAAGAATTTATAGCTGCCTATAGGTTGATTTTGTACCTCAAGGACCTAAGGGATCAAGCAATACGTCAATCGAAAGCAACCCCGATTCTAGAAATGTATTCTACTTCACCTTTCCGACCTCCACCGGGTCCCTAGAGGTCGCCACAGGTCAGCCCAAAAGAGAACGGACATTGACGTTGCTAGTTCTTAACTAATCAGAATGGGAGGGAGAGCAGGCATTAATGATGGCGCAAGTAAGTCGGAAAAAATTCCTACTTGTAGAACATGCTGCATTTGGAGAAGAGAATGGAGCTATGGCCCACTAACCCTGAAAGCTTCAGATTTTTTTGATGGTCCAGTCCCGAGAACAAGATGAAATAAAAATGGGCGTATTTTCACATTGATAACCTCACGGAGAAAAATGAAAAGCGGATCGCTATTTTTGTTTCGGGACATAGCAATTATGCATGCCCCCTAACTTTGAGAAAATTTCGTTCAATGGTGCAGCCAGCTGTCATGGCGGATTTTCCTCCCTTCCCCATGCCATGAAATCTGAAATCATTTTTTTTAAATCTCCATTATTTTCTTCTTCGGTGTCTGTCGCATTCGACGTTCACTTTTGAAAATCCATTCTTACCAGCTCAGTCAGACGTATTACTCAATATGAGAAAATACAAAGCTTGACACCACCAGAAAGATTAGATTTTTTTACTACTATTATTATGAAACCTACTGTTGACACAGCTACTTAGGAGGGGAGTAGTCGAAAATGAAGAAATGGAAGACTTCACTTCTAAATCCTAACACCAATACTACCGTCCACTGTCCTCCACCGCGGGGTTGGAAACCATTAACCACGGAAATCCACACATCATGATAACTTCCGCATTAAAAATTCCAGAATTATTTTATTTCAACTCAAATCTCAATTCCAAATATACAATCTTTAATATTTTTGATTCCTTAAAAACAAGAGCAATAATTTGACTTTCTTTCTCTTCTCAAGACGCTGCATTCAAGTGGTAGAAATAAGTTGGAGAAGTTGAATCTCACTTATTCGTATTCAAAGTGACAAGACTACTCCTCCACTTAGTTCTATAAACCCACTACCTTGAAAAAAATTAGTCCTTCCTTCAAATTTTCGAAGTAGCCTTGACAACATCATGACGATCGTCGTGCTGGCTACCTGCCGACGTTTACGGACCGTCATCCTTGAGCTGGAAGAGTTAGATCTGGCACTCGACTTAATTTTCAACCATGCCGAGATCTTCACTTCCAACTCAGAGTGATGGACACCATGAACAAATGGGGGGGGGTGGGGGCAGAAAAGGGGTAAGTAAAAACTGTGAGAACAAGGGATCCTCCGTGTAACAAGAAAATTTGAATTCTGATTTTTTAAACAAATGAATTCCAGTGGCAATAGCTTCGCTGAAGGTACTGAGGAGTTCAACTGAAATTCGTGTGAGATTTATAGGTGAAGCAAATGGACAAAGTACACAGAGAAACAAATCCCGTCTATTCTTCTTCCTACTACTGATAAGAGAAGCTGTTAGAAGAGACGATTGATAAAAAAAAATGTTCGGAACCGCTGATGATAACTAACGAGAGAATGGAATTAGCCCGATGTCAGGAGCTCCGTGATAGTCCTTATCACTTCACTTCCACTGATTCCTTGCTTTTTCGCAAATACGAAAAAACATTCTCCAATCGGAAGACACCAGGAACCTATACAAAATGGAGAATCAACAGGTTTCCGCCACCATTCTAAGAAACAGGCACCTGTGGCATCATCTCAGGATAACAATGACTCAACTTCCGATCCAAAAATAATCACATCCGACTTCCCAAAAGTTCTTAAGCAACTGGAAATTCCTCAACCAACTTTCCCCATCGGAAACTAAAATCTTATTTGCTCAAACTTATTTAACCCCATAATTCAAGTAAACGAAATAATCCCCACCCCCTAGTTTCCGCCCTTTAAGACATGGACTACTTCCTTTCTAACTGATGCTAATGAATGTCGACTGTCGCGTACTTCGAACGATGGGATTCGTGTTCGATTTCGACAAAAAAACAACCGGAATTCGAATCCCTCAAAACTCGAGTTATAAAATTCCAAATTCGAATATTTAAAAATTCGGAAATTAAGAAAAATTTCGAATGTTCAACATTTAATTCAAATGACAAGCGAAGACCTCAGGTTAAAGCTGGATTCGTTTTTCATTTAATTGTGAAATGTGGAAATTCATCCAATCATTCCAAATTCGAGTTAGAATATCAAAGGCGGAATTTGAGTCATTCGAGTTTCAAATTCCGAATTCGATCCAGAGATTCGAGGAAAAATCTTCATATATCCGAGACTCGTGAAACATTCAAATTGCCGAACACTTTGCTATGATTTCAGAATCGATGGAATTCCTGCAACGAACCGTCCTATCAGGAGTGCAGACGCTAATCGTATTTATGAATTTTCATTCACTAAATAGCTAATCATTGGGAATTTGTGGATTTTGAAACCGATGGAATTTACGACTCAGAATGTCAACAAGACTTTATACTGCAACCCTATGAAAATTAGCGAAAATGCTAGGAATGTTTACCAAACACTTCAGAGTCATAGAATGCTCCAAGTACAGTTATTTGCTTTGCAGAGAAGATAAGATAGTGCACGAGCTCAACTTTTTTTTTTTACAAAATTAAGCTGAAACCTGTGGTGTAAATTAAATAAATAGGCTTACAGTCTGCTTCCAAAAACGTTGAATGAAAAGGGTTCGTTAAATAATAATTTAGATACGTGCCTTCACGATGTTAACCGTTGAGATCAGGTGCATCAAATTCTAGGCATCAAATTCTAGCAATGCTTAGCTTCCAAAATTTGATTCAGCCCATTGTATACCTATTATTTACAACAGCCGGTTGTTGATTAAACAAATATTAGAAAATGAATCAATGGACTGCTTTATCAACGAAATTCAATGCTCAACCTTTCTGTCCAATCAACCACTCCAAGAAATGACTGATAGAATTCAGAATGCTCATTGTTTCGACAGGCTCTTCAGTTTTTCACTTTTTGAGGCCAGGTAAACAACGGAGGTGAGGATCGGAAGTGAAAAGTGAAGAAATCTCAGACCACGAAACAAATCTGACTGAGGACTCATTCCCTCACAAACATGCCTTCAAAACAATTCATATCGAAGGGAATTAGTAACACCCAGTCAGCAATTGTAAGAGAAATGCTCTGCCCTCTTCACGCAGCGACTGCTCTAGCTGCTAATCAGGCAAGTCGTACTGCAAGCAACTGCAACACATTTTCCTTAACCGTTGATATTATTAAAATGGCTTTTTTCCGAAGGGTGGAGGTTTTTTCAGGATAAAAAAGCGAATATTCAATGTATAAGCCAACGCAAGGTCAATTAATGAGACGCATGCTCACTTTAGTATATTACTTTAGGCAGTCCATTAGACTCTGATTAGAAAGCGGTAGCTAAGCAAATTTACTTACCTTTGTAGGAATCCCTCGATAGTCCAAACCGATGAAAGACGCATTTTCGTTGCTAGTAAGAACAGTCCCATGCTGCGGCTCAATCCAGCATTCTGTAATGAGGAAAAGATCTGAATTTTCTTCCGATGCCTCAACATCCTCATCTTCGTCTTCATCATCCTCATCCATGGAACTAAAGAATGATTGAATTATTGAAGCCCTAGAAACTAAAAATAACTAAATTGAAAACTGCTTGACTACCTGATTAGAGTTGGTACAGGCGGGAATAGTACGTACTGCAGAACAGCCGTAGTCCTCTCATAGTCTTCTACATCGTCGATGCTTTCCAGTCCTGGGTTCTCAGCTCCAAGCTTCTCGTTCTGGAATTTTTGCAGGAAAGGTGAATTTTTACAAAAGCTTCAGTAACTCGTCAGAATTTTTACCTTGACCTCCAGCTCCACCAGCAAATTAGTAATTCCAGAGGAAGAGTAGGCAAATCGGAGTCCTTCTTGTAAACGCATCCTAAAATATGAAGTCATAAAATAGAGATTCCTACTAATCATCCATCGACATACTTCGTAATAGTGGAAAGAATCCTTGCAACGCAATCAGTACTGAGCGGGTAGGGCGTGTTCTGGACACACCATATCCATCGACGATGGTGCAAATATCTAGCTATGGCATTAAACATTTCTGGTCCCATGTTTACATGTGATCCCAATGGAGTTGTGTAAGTTGGGCGAAAGCCAAAGGTTGAATGGTGACTTCCAGTTTTTCGACTGCTCCCCCAACTGTTGTAAGGATGCTGAGGAAGGAGCGTCTTCGTAAAATTTCGAGGAATTTGCTCGTATCTAGAAAAAATCAAGGAAACAAGGTAATTATAACAACACTTCACACTAAAACTAACTGACACTAAATCACCTGATGAGGATTTTTTCAATTGGCTTATAAAGAACTACGCAACACGGCATATCCGACCATGTTCGCTTGTATGTTCGTGTAGAATTCGCCAAGAAAGAACTCCCACTCGGAACCCGCCATTTTGGAGGCTCATTTAGCCTTTGTGGAAACGTTAGACCAGCAATGCTTCTAGTCAACTCCGATATCTCCTTATGCCTGAGCTGACCTGGTGTTCCGACCAGAAAGGCAAGGCGAAGTATTACGGAAGGCGGTTTAGTCGTAACACGGACTATGCAGAAAGAATATGGTGGTTTGTCCTTTTCCCTGTAGTGCCAAACAAAATTAACGGAGTCATACTAGGAATTTCGCGTTCTAAATTCACCAGAACAATAACTTGACGTAGGAATGATTCTCAACTAAGACGAATGAGCTCCAGTCTTTGAGAAGCGTTATCAGTGTCATCATAGTTTGACGACATTGCACCACTTGGAATCGCCCGCTCGCATTGGGAAGATGGATATGCCTACAAATAAATTACTTAGTAATTTTTCTAACCAAGAAATGTTGGACTAAAGCATACTTAGGTATTGGGTGGTCATGCTCAAGAATAACACAAATCCTGTGAGTGTGCATCCACTTCTGCCAAATTTCCGTGTCCAAAAGACAGACTGGTCTCCAAAAATGAGAGAATTGTGGGAATCCTTTTTCGCTGTAAACGAAAGGATTCGGCATAACTAAACGCTGTTATACAATGAAACCAGATTGTACCTGGATTGGAATGATGGCGTAGATGTATTCGATGAAATGTAAAACAAAGGTATGCCATTCTTCAAACTTTCTGGAATGGTGTAGTGGGATGCGTGTGAAGATAAAGAATTGAAATGAACAAGAAGCTTATCCGATTCTGACAGGTGCTTCTGAGAGGACCAGAATTTATTTACCAGCAGCTGCCGGTAATATGATTGGAATGGCTTCTTGGCCAGGCAGGTCACGTCATGAAGGAAATCGTACGGACCCTCAAGCGAAACTATGCAAGTCAGCTTCGCCTGTATTGGCGGAGGCCACGGTGTAATCAGCATATACTCGATGATGATCAGAAATTTCCAGGGTAGAACCAATGTAATCTCCAGCATGTTGTCCTTTCCAATACGAGCTTTCTATACCCAGAATGACATTGCAAACGCTTCCCCTTAACGTGCAAGGTGTCTCATACCTTTATCGTGTAGCCTTCTCGGAGTCTACATGAAAGCACCTTGATATAATCTACGTTCATTGTAGCCTCAGATTGTTGCTTCTTCACGATTGGCATGTCGCGTATACTAGAGAAGCACTTGTTCCTGCATGAAAATAATAGCTAAGCTAGCAATGAAACTAAAAATTAGAAAGAGAAAATTGACTTACTGGACAGACCATTCCCCTGGTTTGTTACCATACGGCATCCTGAGACTGTTTTTAAAACTCTCCACGGAATCCTGAAAACTCCACGCCAAAAATGCTTTGTGGTAAATATTCATTGCTTGTGACTCAGGATTCTGTGAATAAAATAGAAAATCTTCATTCTACTTCATTTCAGATCATTTGGACTCACGATTTTTGGCACAGTAGACAAGAAAGCACCGAAGGTAGCAGTCGAAATAAATCTCATCATATCTAAATAAGGTAAGACACCATGGCAGACATGTGGATGAAATGGACTAGAGATCTGAATAAATGAACACGAAACACTGTTGTATCGAAGCTGTGACAAAACCATGTCCAAATAGCCGCCGTCCGGTACAACTATTACACCGTCAGTCAGTACTACCATACCTATTTTACAAAAAATAAGCCTGACATTTATTCTAATACGTGGCATATAAAAATTTACCGGAAGTTGAGTTTTCTGGAAGTAAATGCAAAGCTGTCAAGCCGTGTCGCAGCAAATCAACGAATCCAAAATCTGGACTCATTGAAAGGGAAGCGGCTGCCATTGAATCTTCGGCTTTGTCCCGGCCAATCGACGATATTTCAGAAGTAGCCTAACGACAAGTACTGGTGCATGTTATCAACCCCACTATCATATAATATTATAAAAATTACCTGTGATTTCCCTGTTGCGTGGTTCACTATTGCTGAGAGTTCTGCAACTTTATTCTCTACATCTCCAAGCTTTTGGAACACATCTTTAAGGATGTGCTTGCAAGTGGAAGAGTCCAGTAACACTCCTTGTATTAGGACCTGCGAATTGTCACATTGCAATTTTGAAGAAGACAAAATGAAAACGGAAGATTCACCTCTTCAATGTATGATGACAAGAAGGGAGCGTGGGCAACGACAGTAATGTAAATGTTTGGCTGGAATAAAAAATGACTCCCTGGGACATAGAACTGTAAATCAGAACGTGGAATCAAAACCGTGTTTCTAAGGCGTTGCACATTATGGATAAAGCTGCTGTCAGTTACCGGTTTCACAAGACCCTCCATACTGTTCTGCAGTGCTCCAAACATCCCATCGAATGTAACCATCCCAGTTTGCACGTCCTTAGCAGAGAAAAGATTTTAATTAACTGCATATTATCGAAGAACTGAAACCTACCACAGAGCCAGCGGACGGGCTAATATCCAAACAGTAAGCTATCCGGTATTTCCGGGATAAGATGTCAACGATAGTATCCGAATGCACCAGGTAACTAAACAAGAAACCAAACACTTAAGCAGCCAGACTTACTTTTCATGTAACAACTAATCTGAACCGGAACAGATGACTGGTTTCTATACTCCATGACGGGGGTGGATCTTGAGGTAAGATTGAAATAATTTCAAGTTCTCCTGAGTACTCATCCTGCAAGCAATTAAACTGATTTTATAGCATCTCAGAAGGCGATGATTATGAGGGTAACATTAAAACACTACCCATTAACTTCACTTACCAGCTTGTGCTTTGCAGTGAGTGTAACTGTTGCGTTTAAGTTCGAGAAGAACCAGTCAGCCCTCCTGTTCCGTGATATTGAATACTCTTTCCCCATCAACAGGTAGACATGAGAAGCCTTAAGGACAACCTCAGACATCTCTGGAGCACTATCGTCTGTCTCGGCCATTGAAGATGCCATAAAAGTCACCTACTGCAAACTCACCACGAAGCAGTTAAAAAAAAGTGTTCAGGTAATCGGCTCAGACTGAGTACTCACCTCTGAGAGCTTTCATGAACACGATCGAGACTGCTACATGGTGATGTCCATTTCCTTTACAAAATATAACAAATTTTAACGCTGCAATCGCACACATAATACCAAGTTTGATATTATAAAAAAATGCAGGACTCGGTACTATTTAATACACGATCCTGTCCTTACTTTTTTACTGTATGGATTATTTGATACAATAGTAGACGAACATTTATACCAAGATCCTTGGCTGCTTATTGACTGCTGTCCATCTGCTGTATTCTTTTGTTGCCAAACAAATCACAGGTCATTAACAGAATTATTCACTTACTTAAAATAAATAATAATTATCAATCTCAACAAACTAAACTAATACTAGTAGCCTCCTTATTTGACTGAATAACAATAGAACACGATTTGCAAATGCAATTTTACAACAATGTTTACATTCAAGGGTCACGTTCAAAGTCCATTCCATTCGCTTGCGTACACCAATTCTCCTCACGATATCAACCTTCCAATCCCACGCTGCATGCATGGGCATTCAGCTGCTCTTTTAGTCTGTAGCAACACCTATCAGGATTTGCTGATCAGGACCTACATACTTCCACACTGCATCTATATGCTACCAATCTGGGGATGTGTTAAAAGATCTCTGATTAATCAACTAGAATCTATCATTCGAAGAGGTGCTAGATTTGTCCTGCAGATCAAAAAATCGGATCGCGTTTCGCTTTGAAGAGTGCTCTTCTGTCAACCCCAACCTCTGCCTCTCATAGCATTCGACCAACTGCAAAAAAAATCTAGTGTAATTGGATGAGTAGGTGAACAACTAACATAAAATCTTGACTTACAGTCAGCATTGCTGACTGTAAGTCAAGATTTTGACTGGACAAGACTGGACAATGCTGACTCAGCATTGTCCAGTTCGAAAGGGAGTCGAAATGTGTCTGAAGTAACTTATTGTCAAAGCAACTGAAAATCAGGTGAGCCCAATTATTTTGAACCATTACCCGCGCTCGAATTTGTGAGATTCTTCTTAGATTTTAACAGCTCCACTTCTCGGTATTGGAAACAAAAAAAGAAATCGATGTCGATTACATCTCGGTTGAGAACATGCCGTGTTCTAATGGACATTTTCCGCTAATTGGGCTAAAATAAATGGCATTGGGTTCGATGGGGGTTTAGGGTCGAATTTTGTTTTTGTAGGATGTTTTTTAAACAGTGTCTGATCATGATCAGCTGCTGAAGATTTTGCGGGATTTTCTGTGAAAATGTTTCCTCGTTCTCTTCTCTCCCATTGTTTTCTTTTTAAGTTCAGAGAGCAAAGTAGTGTCAATTTTTATTAAAATTTTGACAAGATGAAAATTGGAGGATAAGGAATCCTGGCTGGCTTCAATCATCATCTTAAGTTAAGCGCTCTACCAGTAGCTCAAAGGTAGTCTCCGTAATTATTACTCAGAATTTTGCTAAGTAAGGGATTTGGGGATGAATGACGAGTGTTATTCGTAGTACATCAAGGCTACTTGGCCTTTTGAACTTCCGGAGTTTAGTCCTGACATTAATGTGTTGTTTTTGTTTTTTCTTGCTGTATAGCTCCTAAACTATGAGTTCAATTATTGGAGGAGTTGGTCGGAACCTCCTATTCTGCAATGGCGGACAGAAATTTGCTGGATTTCCTTACCTGGGGTTACTGGGCGGCAGTAGGAACTTCTGCATCAGCGGAGCGGTTTTGAGCGAGAAAAGTAAATATCCTGGTAGTGGGAATGGTGGACGAGGCATTGTTGACCCTGATGGTTACACCTTGGATCTGGATGAGAAAGGGCAGCGGAAGCTCGAGAAGTTCAAGGAAGTTATTGAGAAAAACAGCTACTATGACAAGTACAAGGCAAAAATTGTGGAGGCGCAAAAGTAAGGGTCTGGGGTTATTTAGATTCCAATTGAGTTTACTCAAAAGGTACTATTATTTTGTTTCGATTGCAGAAACTCACCAAAATCTTTCTTGAACATGATTGAGCAGCTTGTGTCGGCTGGAAAGAAAGCTGCGGGCTACGAGCAGAGTAAGATACAATTGCCGATGAAAACAGTAAGTTATTTTAGTAACTACTAGTACCTTCCTGCAACTCTTCACATTTTTTATTCTGCCCAAACATTTTTCACTTTTTCAGGCGCTCGACGAAGTCATGAAGCTTGACATGTTGTTGAAAGTTGACCGAGAGGACATTGTGTTTGTAAGAAATCGTGAAATTCTGTTTCAATCAGTTCAAGACCTCTCTTTTACCGCAGATTTGGCAAGAGTATCATCATGGGCTGAACATGCTTGCTGCTACCATGAACTCCCAAATATATGATAAAATATGCAGTCGAGGAAAGAGTTATCCCGCGGTAGGATTAAAAATACTATCCTCAGGCCTATTTTAGTTAATTTTTTTAAACCTTTAGTTTGTGCTCCCACTCCCAAAGCAAGAAGGCTACGAGATGTACTTGGTTCAGTATTCGAGCGGGTCTTTCTATTTCACTCCAATGATCAAGTATCAGAAGTACAAGGAAAATGCTCCTGTATGCTTGTCCCTCATTCACTACACAGAATTGAGGAGTTCTAAGGATCTGATACTAATGCGTGGAGAATGGGACAAAGACACCATAGTAAGTGAAACATCGCTAAAACACCAATACCAGCATCTTATCCTGACATTTTGTTTAGTCTTTGATGGAAGCCCAGTTCCTAACTGTCCAGCTTAACCTGTACTACGGTGAAGGTGATGAGCAGCGATTGGACATTCTAAAAGTCTTTAACGAGAGCCCAAGTGAATTTGATCACATGCTGGTCATTGACGAGTTGAAACGGATGAAAGCAGATTATTCCCATCTCTTCCCATCGGAACCCAACTGAATCACCAAATAATAGTCAATCAAAGGCAACCCGTCACTTCGATTTCAATCACTTCCGTTAGTACAATACAAAATTGCAAGCATGCTAAACCAAAAATTCATCGAGGAGAATTAAAAGTCTGAGGAGGAGGTTTCTAGTTTAATTTCTTTAATCCCTGGGCAGGGATCGGCCGCGCCCGACGTGGGAAAAGCATTTCAGCGACTTCATGTAAGGAAAAAAAGCGGGTGGGGACATCTTATGAACCATAAGCTAATGAATTAAAACAATATCAAAAATGCTATCCTACGCCAGTTTCATGGATTCGAAAGCAACTATTAAAAAAATTTTATTGATCAGCAATGAAGCTTTTTTGAAACTGTTCCGACTTAAGCGTCTGAACTGCTTAAATACCCCAGAGCAACTTCATATTAATTTACAAAATTGGAAAGCTTTTTTGCTATCTTTCTTTAACAAAGAGGGAAGCTGAAGATGGGAAGCGTCGTCGCAGGAGCACGAGGGCTTTATCCTGTTGATCTTCTTAAGGATTTTCATCCGAAAAAAGATATATATAGTAGAAGAATACCCGGATTCTTGTGAATGATATAGGAAGCTAGGGCGTAGCGGGAATTGGGAAGAGCACAGAATCGGAGTAATATTTTGACAGTAGGATACTACATGTCTGTAGGCCAGTGATGTGTTCTAAAAATGGTCCCTTAATTTTGAGTAAGCAGCGGTGAATTTCCCAGGATTTGATAAACATGCGATCGCAGGTGAGAGTTGAATTTTTTTCGGATTAATAAGCTAATATAGGGCTTTATACAAATCAGTAATCATCTTCCTAAAAAATAAATTTTGGTAAATGGAATTTTGCTGCTAAGCCCCGTCCTTAATTAAAATAATTTGCCGGGTAATAAGAGGGCAGGTTCCCTTATATTTCTGTTAAATACTCTCTGTATTTGCTTTGACACTTGGGATAGCATAAAGCATCGTGTTTACCTGCCCTGCACCCAGTAATTAACTTGATTTCAGATTCATCTCTGCATTCATCGCTATTATATTCCTTCATGGGGGGAAAGTTATAAAAAAAAGTGAAGTAGAGTAGAGCATATGAATATTTAAATTAAAATCGATGAACAAGGTAGAAAATATTTCTTTGTTTCATGTCCCCTGCTTTTCTGGACAGTTGAAACATTACAGTCCTGATATCAATACATTTCTCCTGGTTATTGATACAAAAAGTTTTAATCAGCGATAAGCGTACGAGAATTTCCTTGCTCAGTATTAGTTACGCGTTCGCATTGTCATATGGATATTCAACACTAGGGCAGCAACTGCCCAGGTCTTTGAAATCTAAAACATTCGAAAGGATTTCAAGGGGACGCCATTTTGAGTTCTGTCAAGTTAACGTTCTGTCTTTCACTTTCATATTTTGACTCACGTAAGAAAATATTTATTTTTACCGTCTAGCATCTCCCTCCATTATTAGCCGTGTTTGGGGAATGTCACTAAGGAATGACGCCGTGAGAAGAGATCGTAGGCTACCCTAACTAAAAACTAAAGAGTAGTAGGCTCTGTTCCTTATTTTAAAGAATTTGAATAAGAAAGCTTGATTTTTTTCAGTAAAAGTCTGCAGCGTCTTCATAAATTTTATTCTGACAGCGTAATGAACTCTTTGCAAAGATAGAGTGAAATGAGGCAAATCATAGACGAAAATAAATTAGCCTTCATTTCACTCAATGTGGTGAAAGCAACAGGAGAAAGCAGTTATCACCTTTTTTTCTAATCATAGAAGTCTAGAAATATACAGGGGCTTTCCTCAGACCGGAAGTAAAAGCAGAATTGAAATTGTTCATTTTTATTTCTAGATTTAGCAATCCGTGATTCTAAGGGAACAAACCATCATGCCGACGACTCAAGATCTAGCAGACCGAGCCATGGTAAGGGAGCTCACAGCCTCCATGTACTCAAATTGTAAGTTAATGATTTAATATTGAATTGGGGTTTTTTGTTACAATTAGTAATGAAGCTACCGGTAGAAAGGAAATATTCTCAGACGCCTTCTCTCCTTTATCCTCGAAATATTTATACGCTGCGAATATCCTTCAGATTTGGTCTTCCTAGTGTAAAACCTGGATCCTTAGAAAATTTCTTCAATTTCACAACATTTGATGTAGTGAATTAGCAATAGTTGAAATTTTCAGATATAAATACTCCGCCCCTCTTCCAGCTTTCTCTTCATTATTCATTACATTAATTTGACCATGGAGGCTCTTAGGCGTGGTTGCGGTTCGTGGATGGTATTAAGTCCGTGTGACGCCATCAAATACCGTGTCAATTAAACCTGGTATCATTACCAAGCTGGGTGAAGCCTGTCAGAAGGGCTGCTTATGGGGTACTACTAAAAGTTTTCTAATTAAAAGGTCCTTGCATCTAATACCCTAAAAAAAAACTTTACAAATTATATGTTAAAAAAAAATCCCACCTGAACCTTCAAGTGGGACGACAGAAAATTATAAATCTATTTTTTAAAGCAATGTTTATTCCTCAAATTATTTCCGTTGAGGCTGATTCCCCCATGGATTAGTATTACGAAAATAAATACTTATCGGAGATTGTTACCAAGTTAGAACCAGAACTTCCATTTTCCATCTATTGAATTCCCTCTGCTTTCTCCCAATTGTCACCTCTCACAGGGGAATTCCGATAATCCAAACATGGGAGTTAGTCAATCATCTCATGCATAATTTCTGTTCCTTACTACAGCTAGAGGAATGAGAGTGAAAGTATTTCAGTGAATCGGAGCGGAGTAGCCATTCCTTTCTACTTCTGAATTATATTCTATCAAATAACTCCGGTATATCTGGAAAACAGTGTGTTGTTAACATAGCAAAAATTGGGATCGTGAAATTTTGACTGGGTCACGACTTGTTCCCTTGTTTTGTAATTGGGGCTTTCATTACGGAGAGTTTTCTTTGGAATTAGTGGTGAAAGTTTAGCCGTGCTTTATATTTTACGGAGAGAAGAGGAAGTGGATTAGAATGAACTTAGATAACCAACAGAACGGACATCATCAGAGTACGGCTGAACTTTTTCAAGTTGCACATTCTGACGATATGAACTCTGGGGATCATTCACATTTACCTGACACACCTGGTTATTTCATTAAAATTTTATTGCTCCTATGATTAGGAATTTAAATTAAATTTTCATTTTTTTAATCAGTCATTATTTTCTTTCTTTCTTTTTAACAGCGGATGAGAACGATTTGGGGAACGGGATTGTGGGATATATGTTGATGCTAGTTTCCTGGCTTGTGGTCATATGTACTCTACCATTGTCACTCTTCTTCTGTTTCAAGGTAAGACTGTAATAAGGGCTTTCTATAAATAAGTACTAAGTTCCTAGGTAACGCAACCTAGCTACGCCTCACTTTCACCATGTCCTTTCTCCACCACCTCATTTTCTACTTTCTATTCCAACCGCTCCCTCTTTTAATGATAAGCAAAATAGGGAAGACAGGCTGCTCCTAGTTGACAATTGTCACGCCATGAATTTTGATTTCTACCTCTACTACTATTGCAAAAGTTCGTTCGTTGTCAATTCTTCCATAATTTCTAACACTTGGTAACAGAAAAAGTGGAGAAGCCTCGGCTTCGGATTTTAAAGACACTTCTCGGACTCCAAAATCCCGAAACCTTCTAAATCGTGTCCTAGGCTTAATTTTATGTTAGCTCCGCGCAAACGTTAATTCGGAAACTTACTATTTAGTTTTTATGGTCATAATTCTAATTTACTTGGATGACCTCTAGCTCAGGTCTAGCAAAGCGGATCGGATCCTTTATGCCCAAGCCAAGAATTCATTTTTTTAGCGAAGCCTTAAGCTCGAGAGCGAAAGACTTTTCATCTTCCTGCCCATTTATCTTTAGCAGTGTGCCCCTTCAAAACCAGGTTTTTCATGTTTTTTGTTATCAGGCGTTAATTAATAAGATTTTGACTTTTTCTTTTGCAAACTTAGCAGCTGGGTACCAAAAATACCAAGAAGCTCACCTTTCGCTGTCCGGTGTTAGAGTCCGAGAAATCTTATTAAAAATTTATAAAGATGTCAGTAAATATTTCTGCTTGGAATCGGACTTGCGTGTCAAGAACATCTAAATTTAACGTCATTAAAATATCGATTCTTTCTCCTGAAAAAATGAATTTAATGGAATCATACAAGGGAAGGCTTTTTGCTTACAGGGCTCTTTTTGAGGTTTAGTTGGTGTAAGGATAGCACATGATACCCAACTAAGAGATAAGTACCCACCCGGCTAACCCACCCCCTAGGGATAAATAGCATGTTTTAAAGTTTTTTCATATTCGTTTTGGATTTTTCCTTATGAGATTCTTGCCGGCAAATTCGCTCATCGTGTAAGGCTATGAAAATTCTGAAATCTGAGATCTCCTATCTGGGACACCCTCTACCACCCATTGGGCACTTAATACGACCCAAGGGATATTTCTACGACCTATAGGACGCACCCTACGACCAACTAGGCACCACTTACTACTTGTAGCACACTGCCCTGCGGGACCCCGTGTCCGAAGCCCGTGTTCGGACACGAACTCATGGTTTTTGCTATAACTCCCTATAGGAGTCACAGCAAGTCCATAGGCCGTAGAGGGTGTCCCATAGGTCGTAAAGGGTGTCCTAGAGGTGTTTTTGAAAATTCAGAATTTTTATACCCTTACGATGAGCGATTTTGAGGGCAAGAATCCCATAAGGAGAAATCTAAAACGAATTTTAAAAAAATTTAAAAATGGGTACACCACAATGTTCCTTGAGAACCAGGGTACCACATGTTACGATGACCAGCGCAGCTAACCCCAAAACGGACCCTGTAAGGAAACGTTCCCTTGTTAGAACCCTTATCCGGAATAGTCCTCTGGCCACTGAGCTATGCTGACGCTATTGCACAGATATCCCTCCTCGT
>JABASM010000794.1:0-18669 GCA_019776545.1 Brachystomella parvula | reverse complement strand
TGTATTTCTCACTTCTAAAATCCCGAGTCCCCCAAACAAGACTCACAAGAAGTAAAATTAGAAAATAGGCCCGCATTTCGAGGATGCGGTAATTTGAGACTAGGAACTACTGGTGATGGACTCTGTCCAAGCTTCTCTCGTATCAAACAAAGCAATTTGTGAACTGTCATTACTTTATCTCCCTATATTTATACGCGGTAGGATGAATTCGATTATTTGTAGTTCGAGATAGGGGTTATCTTTACGTATAATGCATCGTTGCGACACTGATGGGAGAATTTAATCCCGGTTTTAACCCCAGCAGGATAATAAAAATATCATGGTTTTCGTAATCAAATTACAGATGAGCAGCTGAAAAACATAAGAGAAGGAAAATGAGGTTGCAATTACTTTAGAGCCTAATTGTTGCGAATAACCTTGAAAACAGGATTAAATATTAAAACGTGAGTTCCAGCTTCCGGTTAGTTTGACACTCTAATTCTAAAGTTGCCTTCCTCTTTGAAGTAATATATAAATGCTCATCATCATAATTTTGCATGTAAGCGAGGAAGAGAAAATTAGTATGGAAATTGGTTTGGCGAATAAAACTGCTTTTTACTCGGTGCTTCACCCTAACTTTAGCAGTTCTATTTCCACAACAAAGTTTAAAAGTTAAATGGTAAGGCTTTTTTGATAATTTTAGGTTCTCAATTGCATCATAATATTTCTAAAGCAAAATAATTGGAAAATTTTTCTTAGGGAGGGACTACCTTTAGGATTCTATTGATGGCGGTTGCAGTGGCAACAGCACTTCAGGAACCAGTGGGAGCGATTTATGGAGGAGGAAATCCACCAGCAATTCAACCTCTTTGGCCGAATCCCACTACCAGGAACCCCCCTCCGCCGATCCAGCCTCTTCGACCAGTTGATGTGGATTCCCCACCAGGAGGAGGTGAAGCCCCAATTCTGTTCCCACCACAGGGTGGTGTCCCACCTGAGTTTCCTCATCAGTAAAATCCATACTTGAAAAAACGGAGCTAGTTCTTCCTTTTCTACTTATTTGTTTTTGTTTCCATTCTCCCCAATCTTCAATAAAAATCCTAAGTTTGTCTTTCTTAAGAATGGTCCAGAAGTAGAGAGCTTTTCACGCATAAAATGTTAAATATTTGTAAAGTAGGCGTCAGGCTTTGCAAAACTACCACGTAAGTCACTAAAATCCTCAGAGCAACTCTGCAAAGTTTTAGATTCTTAGTTTGATTAGTTGCAAAATGGTAGGCCATTTCAGAGATCAGAGAATCAGAGATCCGAAGCCAAACTTGTAATAGTTTGAGAAAACGCTTAAAATGGGGATACGTCTTTAACTCTGAACTAAAAATTTGATACTGCGCGTATGCGCTATCTAAGATTCTGCGCGCTGATGATTTGTTCTAATTTGCCTAACTGAGAAAGCGCTTATGCCAACTAATGCTTAATTGAATGAATGATACCAAAATCCAAGTGGCTGATTGAAGAATGCAGCTGTGATGACCCGAAATAAATGAACCACAAAATGCTCGATGGTCAGTTTTAGGAACGCTATTGAGTAAATCAAATCACGAATACAAAGAATTAACGGGATTAATTTTGCTAATAATTAATTGTAAATTAACTACTTTAAATCATGGGTTGGAAACTCAGCAAGAAAAGATAACCTCTCCGGAAGAGCAGTGAAAATCTAATGACTTAAACTCGACGGACTGAAGAGAGGAGTTGCCGGCGACATCTCCACTGGGAAAATTCCAGAAAGAGCGGCCCAGGATTTCCCTTGTATTTCTCTCGGGAATTCACCCAAAATGGAGCGGACCACTCCGTTGAGAATTTAGAATTTAAGAGAACTCATGTGAGGTAGCGTGATGACACCAACAAATTCTTGCGAAGCCCTCCATGCTGGAAGAAGTAGAAGGGTGGCAGATAGTTCCGCTAAAATGTTATTTCTCATGACTCCCTGCTCTTGTACGAATTGAAGAGGCAATAACGTGAACTCTTAAAAACTAGAGGTCAATGCTCAATGTAAAATGACGAAATAACACTGCCGGAAAAAAAAATCTGGTGTTACCAGTACCACCGCTCGTAAACGAATCAGTTTTTTAACAGCGCCAGAAAAGGAAAGGAGAACTCCTATGACAGGATATATCAGCAGAAGCTGCTTACCGAGTCTCTACAGCGACCTAGTGGCTGATTCAAGCATATCCACCATCAGTTAGGCTTCCCATATTGATATAATTTTTATCACCATTAAAATGAGTTAAAAAATTTAACAAAAGCGCAGTTTTACTTGGAAGGTTTTAAAAAAAGTGTTACAAGTCGGGTACTGGATGCCTGACTTCCAAAGCCGGTCGTAATAAAACAACGTGAGCTTAAAAATCTGAAACTTGGGAGGGTTCTTCTACGGAACTAATTTCGTGGGCAATTTTTGAACAGCCCACGCGACTAGTATGCACGAATTTTCTTAAAAAAAGCTCCCTATTTCCGGACCTTACTTTAATAACGGTCTCTCCTTGAAGTGTGACTATACAAAAAGCAACCTGGCAATTAGGATAGGAATTTTACAGCAAAAGTATGACGAGAACCATAGGCTGTAATTGTAACTGGTTATTCAGATATCAACCCCATAATTTCACTACCGGTAATTAATAGTCACCAACCAGTTTCCAAAGTTTCATTTCACCATGGCCTTTTATTTTTATTTATTCTCCACTTTCACCTGATCACTGCTGTTCTCAACGGTTTTTCGGTGCATAAGTTAAGTCAAAAACACACACAAAAAAATGCGAATTCTCTCATTCCACGTCATGCTCTTACCGTTTTTCACAAGTGTGGAAGGTTGCTTTGAATTCGACGGATCAGGTTTTGAGTCCTGCACTTTTAACTCCTTCTACAGCGTGTCCGAAAAGCAGAAGGATATTGACATCCTTGAGGTTGTCCTGTGTACAAACCAAGCAAATTACAGGGTATGGTCAACCGGGCTAATTGAAGCAACGAGGACCAAGGTTGTAGGAGAAACGTGTTCGGTCAACATCATAATTCATCCGCCAACATTCAACGTTTTCCAAGATGCATACATGCTTAGGATGGAAGTAGACAACCTTTTCATAAAAATCATGGAGCTTAGGGTCTTGCACACTTACCTTAATAGCAAAGAATTTGAGCAGGGCATACAGTTTTTTCCTTTGCCCATACTACTCATACTGCACAGCAGAGGGACTGTCGAGAAGCAGGCGATATTAACACCACCCGGTAAATTCAAATATCGGCATGCGTACAGCCGAAATTTGAAACTTTTGAAATCTGACTGCATTGATACCAACTCAAATCTTAGCAAAGGGAAAGTGGTGATCTACGTAAGCTATAAATACTATTTCAGCATGTCTACTTACAGACGATGCCGACATATGTACGACGTGACCACAGACCCAAACCGGGTAGAGTGTACGAACGGGAAGATGCTTGGAGAGGCATTGAGCGGGAAGTTGAATTTTACACCTGAATACACTGCTATGGCAACTAGGAAGATCACATATATAAAACTAGCTTTTCCTTGTTTTGGCGATCCAGATTGTATTGGAAGCTTGAATGTAGCAAGGGCCCTCCGGAATACCGTACAGAAACGGGAACTACGAGGTTTCTTCTACATGATGGACGTTGGAACAAATGAACTGTACCCTCTCTACTGTATGAGAACTAATTCGCGGGAATCCTTTAGATTCGAGTTCTGGGTATCTGCCTTTGATGGTTACATATGGGGAGCTCTGCTATTGACGAACGCTGTCATGAGTGTACTCACCATATACCTGCTTAGAATTTCCAAATGCGGGAAGTCGAAATCAAAGAACGCAAAGTATCACGGACTGAGCGTAGTTCTTCTATTTTCCACTATGGTTTTATCATGGCATTACGAATGTGAAACGGCAAGCAAACTCACGGTGCTCCCGCCTATTCTCAAAATTAGGTCGTTTGAGGAGCTAATTAACAAGAACTATAAAATATTTTATCTTAACGGTTTCAGCACTGGGTCATTCCGGAGAATTTTCAGTGAATCTGGAATAATTCATAAAATGAATTCGAGTTTTCTGTACGCTGGTCCTCATCTGGGTTTAGCTCCTTCTATGCTCCGGATCCTAGCGGAATGCAATTCCACCTTGGCTACTCCCACGGGTATCGCGGTAAGCTACCTGAGGGTCCTTAAGAAAATTTATCCATCCGTCTACTGTTACTCCCTTGCAAAAGCTTCCAACACAGCGCCCAGCGAGTGCACTATCTCCGGCCCAGCAAAAAATCGGTTAGTCCGAGCTACAATATCGCTGGTGGAAAGTGGGTTCATCTCTGAGTTTAAGAAAACCGTACAGTACTCTCTGGTAAAGCCAGGTTCAGAAGACATTGAAAGGGAAGTAGACGATGAAAACGGAGTTTTGCCGTTTAAAACTTCGGATTGGAAAATCTCATCAGTTTTCTATGCATTGTTTTCAGCCCTTGGGTTAGCTGTTCTACTTTTCGCATGCGAATTTGCTTATAATACTTGGCGACTGCTTTCGCTGTGGTTGATCTATTTTTAAACTATGCTACCATATAGGGTAAATTTGTGTTGCTGCTGGAAGAATTTGGAAAAGGAGGATAGTATGTTTTTTAGCATAGACATGGAAACGGCCGCTCGGTTAGTCTTAGACGGCAAACGCCACACTCTATTACCAGACTTAATTAGTTAAAACCTACTAAATTGTAATTAAAAGACAACAACAATTTTCGAAATTATAAAGTTGAAATACTAAAAGATTTTAAAATAATGCCTGGCTAGCGAGGTAAACAGTTAAAAAAGCAAAGATATAATTAAAAAAATAGGGAACATACGTGAACCGAAAATTAAAAGCAATTATCAAGACCATAAAGTAATTATGAGAATTTTTCCGGACATTAAAATAATTATGAATGAAACGAAGCAAGTATCAACAATTTTCCAGAACCAATATGTTGTATAGCAGCCCCGACTTGTTATACGACAGCCCTAACAAAAATGATTCTGTATGATATATCTAGCTTAAGAAAAGACAACCACCAAGCAACATGCTCTCAGAGTACGAACAAAATTTTTTAGATAAAGCTTTACATCTTGTATCGAGTTTACAACTGCTTCCCAACACTTTCGCTGCGGGTAAAAGCAAAACAAGGCTAGGTTTTTTAATCCGGGGGACAGCAGCAGGGTACTACGCTGGAAATGTAGTGTTCCTTGCGGCTAGATTGAAGGGAAACTCATCAGTTTACATGGATTTAATGCTTGCTTTCTGCATCATTTGCTGCCTAGTGTTTCTCTCTTATACCATCGGTTGTCCTTTATACCAGGCTGAGTTAGGCGCCCTTGCGAACAACGTCAGGACTCTCGACCGCGTGCTTGGTAAGGCTTTTGAAAAAATTAAACATTTACAGTCGATAAAACTTCTTTCCCACAGGACCTTTGCTTTCCGAAGCCGAGAAAAAAATTTCATCCAAATCTCGCGCAGTCCTGTATGCTGGAGCCGTCTCCGGTGTGAGCATAGCCGGCCCTGTTACGGTAGCGATAAATACGTGGGTTGGCTTGACGGGAATTACTTCGGACACCTTTAGCTTCGTATACAGCCTTGCAGCCCTCCTTGCAGCACTCCAAGTTTTCCACGATCTCATTCTCATTTTCGCCGTAGTAACTCCGTCAATTTGTCTATCATTGTTTTGGCTGAAAAAAGCTAGGTAAGAATGGGCGCATAGTTGGAGGCTAGCTCTGTAGTAAGAAGTGCTCGAAAGACGATATGTGGAATTGGTGGGCAGCTTGGGCTCCGTGGGCGCTCCCATGGGCGGTGCGACCACCTCAGTGTTCGGTGCGGGCGTTCTTTTGCAAAATGAGTCCGACATGCTATTTCTGAAATTTTAAAATATGGAATGATGCCATACAGAGAGAAATGAAATTTTTCGAAATTCACTTTTCTTTGACTTTAAGAGGTCACCACATGTTAATCAGGAGATCACTGCGATCTAAGCTGTTACCGCTTGAATCGAAAGGTCTTGGCCTTCTGATTATACATCATACAAAACATCACTTTTCGACCTAAGGTGTCCCAATATTTGAATTGTTAATTACCTCTGACGGTTTAGCACTACATTGAAAAGATCAAGCGTCTTGTATTTCTAGAGTTCTATTCCTTTTCACCGGATTCGAAGGTTCAGCTGACTGACCTTTGGTGATCTCTCTAAACTTCAAAGAAGAGTAAATTCTGAAAAATATGGTTTGTAAAAGTTGTAGGGTACTACGCTTTACACATGCCGTTTATAAATATTTTTTAGAAATGTCCGAGTAAGGGAGTTGCCTTGCGACTGTCGCAACTTTCTAGTTGTAATAGCAGAATTTCTCAAACACAACCGAGAGTTTTAAAATTGCAAGTTGCGGTTATCCCCAAGTTTAAATCGCAACTTGCTAATGTGTTATAAGCACTACGAAAGAATATGGAACTACCAGTCTGAAGTAACATATTTATTTTACAGCGAGGACTGGCCATCAGCAGCTAAAACTGACGCACTTAAACACCGTTCCTTTTTTGACTGCATCTACGTTTATCGGTCCATACAGCTTTTAAACAGTTTGTACAACGCTTCGTATGGGCCTCTATTCATACCAGTTCTGAAAATGTTATGCATTTCTGCTTTCATGATAGGGATTTATTGTGTACTATGCCTAAAGGATCACCTAGGTACCTTGCTTTACCTTTTTTTCGTCAACGCCACTTTGCTGAGTATTGGTCACATTATTCCTGGAGCAGTCATAATGTCACAGATCTATGATACCACGTCCAAGGCGCCACGGAATTTCAGGGTAGCTTTCGTTAGGAAGGAAGAAAATAGGGAAATCTTTGAAAAAACTTTGAAGTCTTTGCCTGTTGTGAAATGCAAAGTCGGGAATTACTACTACATGGAGGCGGAAGCAAAGCTCACGCTAATAGACACCTTAGCCAGGGGCATTGCGTTTATGTTAATAACTTTTAAGTAAAGGTTCTTATGTACAGCTGTATGGACTGTAGGGAATTAGTAGTGTAGATAGGTAAGTTTTGACTTTTGCATAATGAGAACCATAAGCACGTGCCGTCGACTGTGCCACACCCTAGTTAATTAATACAATAAGTTATTTACAACACTAATATTGAATAGTGCGTTCATCTAATTAATGTATCAAATCAGTTAATGCATTTTGTTAAATCATGCATTCATTTAAGTAATACACAAAATTGGGACATGTGTTAAATAGTCAGCGGTTGTGAAGATACTTGACGATGCAACGGTCAAAGGTCCATCAAATAAATTCATATTAGTCATGGCAGTAGGGGTTTTTATCGATTAGATATTGAAAGGCAGTCGATATTGGGAGATGGGAAAAAGGGTCTTTGGAAAAGAAAATAACTTCACTCACGGTATTGGACAGAAGATCAATAGAAAGCTCGCAACTTCTTGATTCTAGAAATATATTATATTTGACCTCTTAAAGTACCACTAGGTCACCAAAGGTCACTAAATCTCACCCTCTTGACCACAAGGATACATGCAAGCATAAGCGAGTTCAACTATTTTGAAAATTCATATACCATGTGCCCCATCTAAGACGCAACGGAGCAAGTCAGAAACTTGAGAGAAAAAACGTGGCGGGAAGCAGAAATTGCGCAGCCTGACTTCTCATTTATTTTTTTTACTTCTTTTTTCTCCTGCTGCATTTCCGTGGGGATTCTATTTCTGCACACAACACTAATGCTCCTTACTTTCTCCGTTGCTTCCTAGATGGGGCACATGCTATATAGGATCTTTAACCTAAGTTTTACAAATAAATTTTTTCAAAATTGGAGATTAAGGGCTTGGGTTAAGAACATCGTCCAGGCCAGAGATGATCCGGGGGCTGATTGAGATGCAAATAAAGGAATGTCTGGTAACTGCAGCTACCGGACCCAACCCAATAACATTAGCTCTCTGCGGCAACAATGGCATAATAGTTAATAGTTAAGGGGGGATAAGGCGTAAGCATAAATTCAAAGCCCGAATAAAAAAAAAAAGATTAAGAACATGATTCACGCTTAAACAAATTAGATTGGAAAATCGCATTTTCTAACCTTGCGAACCAATCGCTATATTGCTACTACTTAATATTCTACTTTAATTAGCGTTTATTGTTTCCGTAAAATACCTAAACGTCGTAAATCCAAAATTAAAGAAGTCCCTAATTTTTCCTTCCAATAACAGCCTCCACTTAAAATAAAATGATAATAATGGTCCTGACGGGTACAAGTAAGTTTGCAGTAACAAAAGGCTAAGAAACATACGTTTAGCAGACTGTGATCGTTTCCGCAGATTAAATTCTCAATTTCGTTATAAATAATAAATTATCACTAAGCGATTTCTTTTGGTATTCATCCAGTACGGTTTTACATGTCCTAGTTACCCTCTGTCCGCGTCTTGACAACTGACTTTATATTTCTGTAACAATGACTGCTGGAACGTTGTAAGCAACCAGCTGCGACAACCCTTCAAAAATGGGATTTCTTTCGTTTCACATCCTCGCTTCGTCGTTGTTATTCACAACCCTGAAAGGCAGCTTTGAATTCGATGGATCTGGCCTTGAGTCGTGTACTTTTAACCTATTCGACGGTTCCAGGCACAGAAAACAAAAGGATATCGACATCCGCGAAGAACTCCTAGTTGCAAACCAAGCAAGCAACAGGGTGTGGTTGACTGGGCGACTCGACAAAACCAAGCCCAAGATTTGGGGAGAAACCTGTTCCGTCAACATCGTAATACACTCTCCCACAATTAGCATTTTGAAAAATTTATATCTGTTCAGAACAGAAAATCTTTTCATTGAAATCATAGAGCATAGGCTTTTGTACATTTACTTAAGGGACAAGCAGCTCGAGCAAAGTTTACAACTGATCACTTGGCCTCTAATACTTATACTGCACAACGGAGGGGTTGTCGAGAAGCAAGCGATACTGGCGCCACCCCGCCGATTCAAATACCGCCACACTTACACTCCAAATCTACGACTCATGCAGTCAGAGGGTACCGACGCTGGCTCAAACCTTAACAAAGGAAAAGTAGCAATATTCTTAAATCATCGCTACAGTTACACCTTAATTAATTACAGACGATGCCGACCCATGTACGACGTGAACACAGACCCAAAAATAGTAGAGTGCAGTGTGGCAAAAATGCTTGGGGAGGGGCTGAGTGGGAAATTAAACTTTACACCTGAATACTTTGATCAGAGAACTGGTCTTGGCCACAAACTCATCTTTCCTTGTTTCGAGGATCCACATTGTATTGGAGGCTTGACTGTCGAGAGGACTACTGGAACCATACCAAAACGGGAGACGCAGGGTTTCTTCCACATGATAGACATGGGAGTGACAAAGTCGTATCCACTTTACTGTATGGGCACGAATGCGCGGGAGTCCTTCCGGTTTGAATTCTGGGTATCTGCTTTTGATTGGTACACATGGGGAGCTTTGCTTTTGACGTATACTGTTATGCATGTACTGACTGGGTTACTGCTAAGAAGAAGTTCCGAATGCGAATCCTTGAAATCAAAAAACCTAAAAATTCATCACGCTCTGACAGTCATTTTTCTGTTTTGTTCGATGGTTGTAACATGGCATTATGAATGTGAAATGTCAAGCTAACTCACGGTACTCCCGCCTATTCTCAAAATTAGTTCGTTTGAGGAGCTAATCAACAGGAACTACAAAATATTTTATCTTTCCGGGGTTAGCCCTGACTCGTTCAAGAGAATTTTCAGTGAATCTGGAGTAAGTCATAAGATAAATACCAGCTTTCTGTTTCCTACTCCATACAGTGGTTCAACTTCATTTCTACTCCAGATCCTAACTTGGCGCAATGCTACCTTTCCCACTCCCCTTGGATTCGCCGCTGACTACCTCAGGTACTTGAAAACGACTTACCCGTCTATCTACTGTCACCTCCTTGGACAAGTTTCGAACGAAGTGCCCGGCCTTCTCAGTGTTTCTGGTCCAGTGAAAAATCGGCTAGTCAAAGCCACAACGTCGATGGTTGAAAATGGCTTTATATCCGAGTTCAAGAAGACGGTGCTATACAACTTGGTAAAGCCATTTCCGGAACATATGGCACTTGAAGAAGCAGATGAAAATGGAATCATGCCATTCAAAACCTCGGATTGGAAAATCTCATCGGTTTTCTATGCATTTTTTTCAGGTATTGGGTGTGCTATTCTACTGATAGGATGCGAAGTTGTATTTAATATTTGTAGGCCTTCTGCCCTGTGTACAAAAAAGCTACGTGACAACGTGGAATTAAGTAATACACTTTAAATATATTCAGGGTTTTGTGAAGATACTAGACGATGCAGCGGTCGAAGGTCAATCAAATAAGTTGATAGTAGTCATGGCAGCAGGGGTTTTTATCGATCAGATATTGAAAAGCAGTCGATAGCAGGAGATGGAAAAGGGTCTTTTGAAAAGAAAATCGGTTGGTCGGAGCATTTGAAAAGAAATGGGTCCGTGCATAGAGTAGCTGATCTCAATTCAAAATGAAACAGAGATACTCCGCAGCATCGAATCCAAATTTTCTTCCTTTAATCTTACAGTCTTCCGGCCGCAGGAATATGCTACTTTTGGTGAGTAAGTGGCGGTAGCACGGGGCTGGTTTGACGTGCGGAATTTTTATGCGACCAAATACTTCTATTCTGGAAATATTTATGGACGACAGGAATTCTTTGAACATGCACTACTCCAGCATAGCCGCTTGGCAGGGCCTGCATTACTACGTTATTGAAATGTACAGTAGGATTGTGCCTGTGCGGAATGTTGTGAAGGCACTAAAGAAAACCGCTGAAAATCATCTTTTAATTCTAAATTTTTTTTTTTTTTTTTAAATTCATTTTGGTTTTTGAATTATAAAGAATGTATTTTGTCGTAACTTACTTGGTAGAAATGGCCTAAATTAACGAGTAACCGGCATGAATCTAAGTTTTATGTAGAGCAAGCTAATTGTGATATGTTAAGGAAGTATCGGACTGAAAAACGAAAGTATGCAGTGCGTCCAAGAGTGACAATAGATTTTTTTTTCTTTTATGGAGTTTCAAAGGCGGCTAAGATTATGTTGTTTACGGATACTGGAGGAAGGGAGCGACCATAAACCTCGTTCCTAAAAATCCCACTTAGCATGGTAAGGGTAGGATATGAAGCTCCTTCCATTCAACTATTCGCTATGAGATGGACAGGAGCGTGAAGGCGATTCCGTTGAAAACCAGATCGAGCAGCGTAAGCTTAGCGCTACGTTCCATATGGTAAAAACTTCCAATCTTGAATTTCAGAAGCGGAAGTGATCTAAAAACTTTTTTGAAAATTCGCTTCCCGGCTTTCCTATCTGCATCAATGTACATCAGTTTCCTGAACTGTTCCTTGATTTAAACAGAGGCATTGTAAATGATTGACATGAATGTGCCGCCTAGCACTAATAATGCTAAGGCTGTAACTCCTTGAATAATGAAAGTTAACTTGACAAAAGCTGAGAGTTCTTCTCTTCTGCGGACTGAGACGTATGTTGACACAAATAGTGATAGCGTTACGGCCAGTTTCACTCTAGGAAGATATATAGTTCCTAATGCGATATTCATTAAATCTGTCAGTAAGCGAACGCTCCTGTAAATATAAGCACAGTCTTCGAGGCCGTGCTTCTGGTCGCCGATTAACCATTCTGAGCTGAAATTGAGAATTAAAGTTTGAATGCAGATCCGGGACCTGATCAACTCTGTTAGCTTTTATAATTGGTTTTCTCCTAATTTATTCTTTGCTGTTTACAATCCCTTTGTTAAGGGCGTGATACGCCCGCCTGCTTCCCATTCAAGTAGCACTGGAACATCGTGTTCTAAACGGAAAAGAAGCTTGAAAAGCTTAGAAAAGTACAAGGCTCTTGATGATTTAAGGAGAAATCGAAAATTCTGTAACTTGTCATTTTTCACCTTTTGGGATTTGAAGGGAATCTATTGAAGAGGAAAAACAGTGAAAAGAATGTGTGAGTACTTTAAAACTTGAAAATGATTTAACCACTCCATGAAAAGCGTTAGCAATTGTCTGCTCCCAAGAATTAGCTTGATAGACCCACAGAGGGGTACAGACTTGGCCAACTAAAATCGTTTCCCCACTTTGGCGGTACACTAATTACCCGAACGGTAAGACGGAAACAAGTGAAAATTAAAGAAAAACATCAAAGCATAACCGGAAACGGCTGCAATGCTAACACCAATCCAAATAGCTACGGAAATTGCTTCACGCAGTTTGGTGACCCGTGGAGTATTACTTTTATCTACTATTCCTGAAAATTAAAAAAACTGAATGAGTGAGATTATAACTGCCGTTTAGTTTTAAGAGAGCTTTATTAAGGGTTACCGGGGAGAAGGGAGTCAGAGGTAAGTGAGTTACGCCCAAGTGTTATGAGTTCAGATCCAAACCGCAATACAGTCACTTTTAATGCTATGCTTGCCGAGTATCCCACAACAAAAAAGGAAAGCATTGCTTTTCTTTCAGCATTCGCACCTATCATTTGGTAGGAAGAAAGAGCGATGCTTACTAGGTTCAGAGCGATAGCAACGTACCCTGTCAATCTGCTTTGCAACGTCATAGGTTCCATCTAAAATCCAGCGCCTGAAACCCTCCTCTTTTGATACAGGCAAAAACCATTTTAAATCGTTCCCAGAGCATAATGCTCTCATCTCACACCAATTCCTTGCCAGATCTTGTAGAAATGAAAAAAATTGTGCGGATGTTTTTACTTATAAGCAAGCATAGCTATGGGTAAATCGAAAACAAAGAACGGTTTTTCATTGTGTAAGCATTAGCTCAATCAACTAGTTTTAAATTGATTTGAGGAGAGACATATTTGCTCTGTTTTTCCAAGGACAGGGTTACGACATCAGCGATTAACTCGACTTGAAAGCCAACAATAAAAGAGGATTTATTAATTTTTTTGAAGTGAGAAATTGATGAAGACAGCAGCGCACGTCAAATTATTGATTGCTGATTCCAGGAATTAACTGGCTTAATGTTTCGGGATATTAAACTCGGCTTGTTAAACCCTTAATCATCATATGGTTGTATGTGTTGGAAATTTTCCTTACCTATGTAAATCGGCTGGGGGACAGCCTCTATCTAAGTAAGCCCATCCGACTCACAGACATCTTCCAAACGGTGACCCATCTTCAATAGCTAATACTCCATAACAATTTACGTAGTAACTTCGTTATAGTCCGATTGGCATTGTAAAAGACGATAGTGGCTTGATAAGTCTAAGGCGATTTTCAAAGATGATAAATATTATTACTGTTATTATAGTATGTAATAGCGCGGGCAAACACGGGTGTATATGGTGCTGTACCGTGTACCGTGTGTATGTAGGGAAATTTTTATGAGTTTCTGAAACTTTCTGAAATTTTTATGAATTTTTGACATTTTTTGTAATTTTTATGTATTTCTGACGTTTTCTGTAATTTTTTATGTATTTCTGATTTTTTCTGTAATTTTTATGTATTTCTGAGGTTTTCTGTACTTTTTATGTATTTCTGACGTTTTCTGTATTTCTTTATGTGTTTCTGAAGTTTTTTATGACATACAAGCATACACACGTACACATAAACTCCATAAGAACATATAGACAAAAAATTTAAAATTTTTAAAAACATAAATAATCGCTATAAAAGTTATTGACACACATTCGAGTACCGTAAGGAACACTCCCACAAAATTTGAAGTGAATCCGATGAGTGGTTGCTGAGAAAATTGATCGGAGGGGGTACGGACGGCCGGCCGCAAAGACTAAAGGTGACCACCCACTAGCAGCGTGCAGCTGCTTGCAGGTGCTTCTTTTTCTGCGAGAGAAAGAATTTGCCCAAAAAATCATGACGCAGCTTTTTTTCTAGTTCAGGAAAAAAGGGGAAAAAGAGAAAAAAAAGCACCTGCAAGCTGCACCTGCAGTCAGTGGGTGGTCGCCTTAACACAGAGAAATGCATGAACTGAACAGCTATTAAAAAGAGCCTAAGCGTTGCTAAAATCCCCTCCAGAATGAGCTACACGTAGTTGAAGATGGGTCAAGTAGCTGCAGTTACTAGAATTTCCGGGATTTGCACCGCAATCAGCTTCTGAATAGTGTCTGGCCTGGACACCTCCTTGATTGCCTTAACTCGCTTGTTTTCTCCCTTTTCTCTAGCTGTCTTCTGGTCAGGTAAGAGTAGTTATGGAGAGGACACAGGTTTAGCAGGCAGCTCTTATAATTCGGTCATGACAACATTCCGAGGATCACGTACCCCACATCGTACAGGAGTACTATTATTGTACAACACAGGCGAGACCTCAAGTCTTCTGAGCTGTCTCAGGGAACCAAAGGCCACTGTACCCCATGATAGGACACACCTTACTTCAGTTTGCAGCGCCAAGGACAATCGAACCTCTGTTACGTATCGCGTAGAGAACTCACGGTGGAACGCACTACCAAGTAGGCTACCAGGCCTCCAGTTATAATAGCAATTTCAATTTGTCAGCTTGCTTATAGTGAGGCAGCCCTTACTAGAAAAAAATCCTTAACACTGTAGTGCTTGTTTCATCTGGCCACACAGTGTTTTGCTAACATCGGGGAGCAGCTTACCATAAACACCCAAGATCAAAACTTGGGCTCAGTCTGTCAGCACATCAGTCCACCTAGAAACCTCCCATTCCATACGTGACTATAGCAGCTGGATAAGCTTCTGTCAAAAAGCAGTATTGAAGCTCCTAAAGCTTATTATGTTCATTATGTTTATTTTGCATTCAATACAGGAAATCACACCTGAAAATTAGAAGCGATGGTAAATATTTTTAAGTTTTAGCCTCAAAGGTAAGACGTCTGCGCAACTCTTTGACGTATCAGCGCATACACTTTTCAGTTGCTGGTATTCTAGTGCGGATGCAGTTTTTGCCTCTTCGTTGGGACCTCCGTCCTTTCTGTACAATTTGGTGTAGCCTAGCACGAAATCGCAGTAAAAGCCTTTACCAAACACAGCTAGCTCAATTTCTGAATGCTCCTCATCTGAAATTGTCAAAAAAAAATGTTACGCTTTCCCCTAACTTTTTGCGCCGTCCTTGTAGTTTCGGAATTTTTTTATGCTTACCGGTAAAACTATCGTGAAGGAATTTATTAATCTCGCTCCTGGATTTTCCTGTGTCAGGGCAGAGAGTGGTGAGTGCTGTTTGGTAAGGTCCCTGGAATTTCGTAGGTACTTTCGCTTTATCTTCCGCCAGTCTTTTCTGACATAAATCATCCCTGGCAAGTTTTTCTAGCTCGGGGTCGTACCCTTTGCTTGTCGCAAGCGCTCCTGTAGGAAATACACAATTATGAAAATGCAATTTACTCCAAATTTAAACTTCAGGTGTACCCTGGAGACGAAAACTGAAAAGTAGAAAAATGGTAACAGCAACTTTTTCCATTATTTCAATAAGTGCGTCGAACCGGTCGTTCTGGTAAGTGAAGAACAGCCATAGCTTATAATCCCTTGTTGTTTTCCTTGATGAGAACAAAAGCTAGTTACTTTTAAATGGGTACTTGAGTTATAGGAGCCGGCACGCGAGGTGGTTAATTTTATAGCATTAGAAAATGAAATAGCTTTTTTGGCCTAACAGAATATAGAGCCTTGAATCTCCTTGCGAAAAATAAAAGCCGAATTTAGTTAATTGATTTTGTAGTTAAAAGCATTGAAATATACTCGAACATAAGGACTCCAACCTTCATAGGAATTTTATGACTCCTCCAAAATCCACAAAAAATTCTCGATTGCGATTGACTCTCGTGCTTTGTCAACTTTGGCCAGAACTACTGACAAAGAAAGTGTGCATTCAAACCTGCAAAGCTAGGAAAGCACGCGAGCAAATCTAAGTCGAGAATATGTGTTTGAATCAACTTGGAAAATCGCATTTCGCAAAACTTTGCAGAGCTGATAAACTTACTTTCACCTATTAAAAATTATTAATGGTAAAATGATTGCCTCTGGTCGCAGCGTAATTTTCCCTGACAAAAATGACTACATGCCCTCAGCAGCAAAAAGTAAGGGAAGGGAAAAAAAGCTGGAATAATTCTTGCACAGGGTTTTTTATTAGGTTGCGAGCACGCTACTCACTCCTTCAACGGCACACTTAAAAATGGTTTACCCTTAAAAATGAACTCCAAAAAACAACGTGTTTACGCTTTCTCCATCTACACCGTGCTGCTAGAAACTATACAAAATTTTTGTGAATAGGAAGAAAACCGTATCAATCAGAAATAAGGTGAAATTTCCATACAAAATAACAAACTTAAAATCATAAATAAAAATTATTATTTTTAATTTGAAATTCAATCAAATCCTATGCAAATCACAAACTTTAGGTTTATTCTTTTCTAGCGGGATGATTTCGGTGTTTTGCTTCCTGCCTCGTGGGGGTGGTCGAGGGTCACTAGCGTCCTTTTACATCAATACCTTCAGCGGGTGCGCTAGCGCGTCCTTTTGCTGGTTCAGATTTTTGGGATGTACTGGCGCGCCCTTGCGGTTCTGGTGGAGCTAGTTGAACGTTTGAACCCATTCCTCCAGAACTAGGTTGAGCTGAAGAAATTAGAATTTAATCTCAAGTTTTGAAAAAAAGAAAAGTTTAATAAAACCCATTACATGCTTCGTTCGTTACGATGAGAAGTGAAAAGAAGCAGAAAACTGAAACGAAAAAAAGAAAATTCAGGTTTGAGGAACACATTATTTTCAAGTAAGGAATTTGAACAGCTATGGAAAGAGTTACTTCACTTCGGAAAGCTAAGAATGAAATAAAAATAAAAACAACAGCTGAAGCTTTTGAGGGTCACTAAGAACATGAGAACAATGCCCTGTGTTCTAATGCTACACCCTCATTGTTTAAAAAGAATTCTGGAGCTACTCAACGCAAATACTTCAAAACTTTACTGCAAGCGCGTGCAATATTAGTTTTGTTGAAGTGCGCCGATTGTGGTAACAACTTTCTGTTTGGCATTAATTTTTACTTTTTTTTTATTACTTTTCTTATTTTTCTTTGATGATCTTATTTTTCATTTATTAAATTATTTTGCTCTTACGTACTCCTTTTTCGTAACCTTTTTTGTGCTTACGGTTTATTGTTTCGTTGCCGCAATTCCGGATTATTTTTTAAACAAGAGAGTAAACCATTTTGTTTTAGATTTGCATTTTCTAAATTCTATTCTCCAGGTGTTCCGCTTCGATTGATTTTGTTCTTGATAACAGGCACAACGTTCATAGCTGGGATTCTCAGGGAATTTCCCATTTCCCAGGGAAGCTAAGCCCAGACGTGATGTAAAATTGAAAGTCCAAACTAAGTTCTTCAAAATGCCAGTAGAACGCTAGTGAAGAAACTTATATAAGTGAACACAACGAAAAAGAACAACAACTTTTGAGGAATGCCAAAATGGAAGCCAAGCAATTGAAATTGAAGCTAATAAAGTAAACTAAGTAAACTAGGCTTAAATAAAAACTAGAGGAAAAGTAGGCTAAACCTGGGTAAGGTTCAAATTAAAATTAATAAAGGAGTACGCAAGTCAGAATAGAAATAGAGATGCTACTATGGATTGCTACAAAATTTGGCTGATAGATAGTATACTCACTAGTACCTTCAACTTTCGTGTACAGGGCCAAAGTGGGGCTGAAGACTGAGAAACCAAATCAGTAACCACACCTTACCCAACGTCCTGATGCAACACAGAAATGCAAAAACATTTACTCGAGAAGCCACAGAAAAGTCAGGAACGTTTATTTATATATCGAATGGCGGAAAAGGCCACGTTAACCTTACTAAACGGTAGTTTTAAAAAAATGTTCAAGTAGAACATCGCACCGCTCCACCGCACTACCAGCAAGGGGTACTCGGTTCCTTTTTTTTCACACTGAAACCTGAATAGTCACAAAGCTTTCGCTGACCGAGAACTACGCAATGAGTACGCCCTAAACAAAATTAGGTAGCCAGTACTGGCCAAAAATAAATATACCCCTCTGCAACGGAAAAACTGATAACTAAGGTCCGCTCAGAGGCCACCAATTTCTAGTGTTCAGTTGGAAATTAAAAACTGTTTCATGCTTAACATTTTAGCAAAAAAACGGAAGCCAGTTAAACTGGTTTCAAACAGTGTTGGAGTGATAAAGTCGGAGTGGTTTTATCCTGGTTTCAACCATGGTTTTAACCAGGTTAAAACTACTAGAATTTCGACGGTAGATTAAATCATAGTGGTTAAAACTTGAAATTATTTAAATTCATGTCAACAGGGAAGGGCGAGACTGGAATATCCAAAAAAAAAATGTCGTAAGAAAAATCGGTATCCGGTCAGTTTTGCAAAATCCAATTTTGCATATGATCATTTTTGCAAAATCCAAAGTTGCAAAAGCCAATTTTGCAAACAAAATGACCATATTTGCAAAATTTAGATTAAACCTGGGAAATTGAAATAAACTCATCCTCGAAATTGAATTAATATCGAAAATATCGACTGCCTTTAGCCAACGCAGGGGAAATTCCGAACGCTTTTTACAATTTTTTGTAAAACAAAATTGCCAAAGAAGCCGAATTTTCTCGACGTCTACACGCC